>JAPMUY010002206.1:0-7500 GCA_026901105.3 Galaxias olidus
AAGCAGAACTTCTGTGACAAATAAACATTTAGCTTGAGCAATGAGATTGTATTGTATATCGCTGTCGTGATGTTTTCAAATAGACATGAATGAAATTTAGAACATAAAAATAACAAGAGTACGAGAGAGATAGAGGGATGAGCAGATATGGAGGGAAAAGAGATGGAGGGATGAATAGAGATGGAGGGATGAGAATACATGAAGGGATGAGAGGTGAAGGGAAGAGAAGAGATGGAGGGGTAAGAAGAGATGGAGGGATGAGTAGAGATGGAGGGATAAGAAGAGATAGAGGGATGACAGGAGATGAAGGGACAAGATAGCGGGATGAGAATAAATGAAAGGATGAGAGAAGTGAAGAGATGAACACATGAGAATAGATGAAAGGATGAGAAAAGAGGGAGTGAGATGAGATGAAGGGATGAAATGAAAGGATGAGATGAGATGGGGGGATGAGTAGAGGAGTCTGAGTGACAGCAGGGTACAGACGGTTGGGCAGCCAGCAGCCTCTCGTCAACACTCGACCGCATCTTCACTCCTCCTTCTCGCTGCATAGAGATCTGATCACACACACACACACACGCACACACACACACACACACACACACACACACACACACACACACACACACACACACACACACACACACACACACACACACACACACACACACACAAATATGCACACAGAACACACACACGCACACATATGCATGTACACACACGCACATGAAAACACGCTCACTAACAGAACAACATGCGCAAACTCTCTCTCACACACACACACACACACACACACACATGCACACAAGCAGATGCACACTAACAGGACAACACACCCAAACTCTCTCTCACACACTTTCGAAAAGACACATTGCACATGCCAAACGCCCACGAATGCACTCTCTTTTTACAGACGAAAAGAACACACATGCTCACAGGCTGTTTCAGACAACAGCAAAAACACTGAAGTAGTTTGTCTATGAGTTCATCGTCAGCTGAAAGCAATTTAGCTCGTTAACTAGCGACCAGCCATATCCATATGCTAGCATTGAACTTCTGTTGAAGTTAGCAAGCTAACAGCGAAAGCATTGTTACACTAGCCACACTGCACTGTCACAATGGAGACAGAGATGTTGTTTCTCTACACTGTCACCATGGAGACAGAGATGTTGTTTCTCTACACTGTCACCAAGGAGACATAGATGTTATTTCTCTACACTGTCACCATGGAGACAGAGCTGTTGTTTCTCTACACTGCACTGTGACAGTGGAGACAGAGATGTTGTTTCTCTGCACTACACTGTCTCAATGGAGACAGAGATGTTGTTTCTCTACATTGTCACCATGGAGACAGAGGTTAGAACGTTGATGAGAGATTCTCTGACAGCCAACCGTCCAATCAGCTGGGCCCACAGACAAAAGCCCGTCCCCCTCTGGGGAACCCCTCGTCGGCCAACCAGGGTCAAGGACTGCCGATGATTGACAGGTCTGTCATTGTGACATCTACATTCTAGTCAGTTGGTCTGCATGCCGTGCATTCTAACTCCGACATGAGCATAATGTGGTACCATCCGTTGGGAGAGTTCGGTTTGATGTTTCAGGAATGCGTAATTCTACGTTGTTTTAAAGTCACACCAGGCTCAATTGAACAGAATAAGCAGTTCAACAAGTGAAGCTTTATTTGATCCCTTTCAAAGTCGTTGCATAGGGTTAGGGTTAGCTAGCTCATTGTGTTTTGTTTGATGGATTACTGTGCTGCAGTATAAACATACATGCATTGGCTCTTACAGGGAATACGGGAACGTGGGAAACGGTGTTAACAAAAAAGGTTCTCAGTTCGTGCACAACGTTCGTTCCAAACGAGTGTTGAACCACACTGTCCGAGAACGTTTTCCCAGCTTTGTGAAACATGCCGTTTGTAAGTCATGCGTGTGAGAATCCATAACGTAATGGAGTGTCGTTTTATTGAGGTTTATTTCTGTGACTTACTCAGGAGACAAGCCATCTATTAGGTATGACACGTATATATATATCGCTACAGCGTTACAACATCGTCCTCTTCTCCCCCTCTCTATCTCTTTATATCACTCTGTCTCTATTACTGTAATCTCTCCATCTTTCATTCCCCTCATCTCTCTCTCTCTCTCTATCTCTTTCTCTCTCTCTCTCTCTCTCTTGCTCTCTCTCTCTCGCTCTCTCTTGCGCTCTCTCGCGCTCTCTCTCTCTCTCTTTTGCTCTCTTTCTCTCTCTCTCTCTCTCTTTCTGTCTCTCTCTCTCTCTGTCTATTTATCGCTCTCCATTTCTCCTTCCCCTCATCTGCCTTTCACCCCCCTCTCTCTCCACCTCTCCTCACCAATTTCCCTCTCTCCCCCTCCCTCTACCCCTCTCTCTCCACCTCTCCTCACCGATCTCCCTCTCTCCACCGCTCCCTCTTCACCCCACTCTCCCCCTCCCCCTCTCCCTCTCCCTCTCCCCCCCTCTCCCTCCACCTCCCTGATGGGCCGAGCACCAGCCCTCTGTCATGGGGATCCAGATGGTCCTACAGTGAGCGGGTCCAGAGCGGAGCCCCCTTAACAGCTGATTCTGCCCAGGCACTTTGACCCCCAGAGGTCAGAGGTCCACCTCACATCAGTATGCCAGCACTGGCTCTACATTCACCCAGGCTTGTCTGTGGGGTTCTTTTGACTGTTTTTTAACCATGCATGTTATTAAGAACGAGCGAAACAAAATAATAAATGGATCAATCATATGTTTTAGGCCCTACTTATTTTTTATGAACATGTTTATTCTTTTTTTGGGTTATTTATTGTCACTGGATGAATTAGATATTTTTTGGTATTACAGTCGAGACAGAAGCGCACACAGGACAGCAAGTTAGGAGTTTGGAATGATCGTGGTAAAATACTTCAAATTAGGTCTTTAATTATGTGTTTCTAGATAGAGGGACCGGAGGTGAATGACATGCAGAGGAAAAGGGAGCCGAAGTTAAAAATAATGCAGCCAAGAGAGACTTCGAGACGCGGGGAACGGAGGAGGAGGAGGATGAAGAGGTGGAGGAAGAGGAGGGAGGATGAAGAGGTTGAGGAGGAGGACGAGTCAGTGAGGTGATAATGACAGCTTGTGACGCCACATTACTCACCATGAGAGAGAGAGAAACCTAGAAAGAGAGAGAGAGATACACATATATATATATTTATATATATATACAGAGAGAGAGAGAGAGAGAGAGAGAGAGAGAGAGAGAGATACATATATATATATATATATATAGAGAGAGAGAGAGAGAGAGAGAGAGAGAGATACACACATATATATATATATATATAGAGAGAGAGAGAGAGAGAGAGAGAAAGAGAGAGAGAGAGATGCAGATATGTATTAGAGAGAGAGAGAGAGAGAGAGAGAGAGAGAGAGAGATAGATAGAGTGAGAGAGAGAGAGAGAGAGAGAGAGAGAGAGAGAGAGAGAGAGAGAGAGAGAGAGAGAGAGAGAGAGAGAGGAATGGGGGGCCAAGGAACAGCGTGGTGTCAGCTGACCCTCTGAGCCAACGGCCTTCCTCGGGAGGAGGAGGAGGAGGAGGAGGAGGAGGAGGTGGGGGGCCATGCAGCCATCTCCCAGGCCCTGCCCGTGGGCTTCTGACCCGCCCTAGTTCTGCCTAACAGCTGTTTAGAGGGAGGGATGGGAAGCGATAGAGGTAGAGAGAGAGAAAGATAGAAAGAGAGAGAGGGGGGAGAGGGGGGGGGGTAGAAAAAGGAAAACCCAGGAAGACAGAGAGAAAAAAGAGGAAGAGGAGAAGTATCGAGAGAGTATGGGATCGAGAGATAAAGAAAGGGAGAAAGAGAAGAGAGGGAGAGAGAGAGAGAGAGAGTGAGGGAGAGAAAGAGAGAGCGGGAGAGAGGTAGAGAGAGAGCGTAGAGAAAGTGAGGTCGAGACGGACAGAGACAGAGGGAGAGAGAGAGAGAGAGGCAGAGCCCTCTGGTGACTCGTTCTGTTTAATGATGCATCCCTCTCTTGTAATTAGCCGACGGTAATTAAGGCTCGGACGTTCACCTCCTCCGTGTCGCCGTGCCTCCGTGCCGCCCCTTCACACCTCCGCAGGGCCGCAGCGACACCCAGAGAACCTTTCGGACGGCCCCTGGGGGTCCGCCAAGCTGGCTCTGACGAGAAGCAGCCAAAACACTGCCACCCCCCCCACCCCCCCCTCCCTCCTCTGCTAGACACACCAAACACACACACACACACACACACACACACACACACACACACACACACACACACACACACACACACACACACACACACACACCAGCTGGCAGAGACACACACTTTGAGCAGTATTGTTTACATATGGAGGTGTGTGTGTGTGTGTGTGTGTGTGTGTGTGTGTGTGTGTGTGCGTGTGTGTGTGTGTGTATGGTGTGTGTGTGTGTGTGTATTTTTCACATACAGTGCTTGTACAAATCCAGATTGTTTTTGTGTTGATATGAAGCTTTGTGTGCACGGTTGGGACTGTCTGTGTGTGTGTGTGTGTGTGTGTGTGTGTGTGTGTGTGTGTGTGTGTGTGTGTGTGTGTGTGTGTGTGTGTGTGTGTGTGTGCGCGCGCGCTTGTGTATGTTTGTGTGTGAGTGAGAGAGTGAGAGTGCGTGTTCTTTTGTGATTGTTAAGATGGCTGGTCGCCAGCGTTAGCTACACGCGGTCTGTCGTGGCCATGTTGGGAGTGCGGCCCACCTCGGGGCTCTTTTAAATATTAAGAGTGAGCGCTGGCTCACCCATGCATATTTCACCGTGTCAGCCCGTGAGCCTACACAGAGACAGAGCACGCGTGTGGGAAGGCAACAACCGAATCCGCCAGTGCGCCCCTAGAACGTACCTTATCAAAACAACAAGTACACCTTCAACTTACCTGCTCAAAACAACAAGTCCACCTTAAACTCATTGAACTCTTAGGATGACCTCGGCGCGTCACGATATATACCAAGCACAAAAATCACAGAGCGCGCAACAAATAAAGACAGCGCGAGTCAACACGCGCGTGCGTACACACACACACACAAATGCACACGCTTGGAGAGAATAGGAAAAAAAAGCCCACAGATGGTGGTGCAATATCCAAATATGCCTTTGTTGGCTCGCTACTGTCGCATTAATAAAACATGTTGTGGCGGAGACATTTCGTTCAGACAAAACTAATCTCCTAACGGCCTTCTCTCGCTATACTGTCGTTAATAATACAGGTAGGAATTTATCCATCCATGCGTTCAGCCCGTACCCCTGCTAACCTGTCTGTTTTCTGACCCTGCGCCCCTCGTCCTGTCCCGATTGGTCGGGCTCGAAACAGAAGCCCGGAGGGGTGGCGACGGGTAGCGGGACGCCATGTCATTCACTTTCTTATTAATTGCATTTTTTAAAAAGTGACCTTGCAGTGTTATTGATCTGCATTTGAAAAGGGGGAACACACACAAACACCCGTCCTCCCTCTCTCATCGTTTGTGTAGAGCCATACAACAACAACCCGCGGGCAGCCTCCGCTTAACACAAACCCAAGGTTACCCCGGCACCGGCGCACACACTCAGAATGCTTCGTCAAGTAGAATTTCTGTGTTTTGTGTGTGTGTGTGTGTGTGTGTGTGTGTGTGTGTGTGTGTGTGTGTGTGTGTGTGTGTGTGTGTGTGTGTGTGTGTGTGTGTGTGTGTGTGTGTGTGTGCTGGGGTTCCGGAATGGATAAAGTTTGTTGGGAGAGAGTTATGCTGAGCTGACTGGTCTAACGTAGAGAGGGAGGGAGGGAGGGAGGGAGGAGGGAGAAAGAGGTGGATGGAGAGAGAGAGGAAAGGACAGAGAGGTGTTAGGTATGCAGGGCCAAAGTGTTGAGGGTGCAGAGGGGTTTTAGGGAAGTCAGCACCAGTCCTTGATGAAAGAGGGATGGAGGGAAAACAAGGGAAGGAGATGGAGAGCTGGAAAAAGAAGTGTGTTTGAGGGTTCTAAATATGAGTGTTTGGAAATGAGTGCAGGTGAGTGTGTGTGTGTGTGTGTGTGTGTGTGTGCATGTGCGTGTGCGTGTGCATGTGTGTGTGTGTGTGTGTTTGTGTGTTTGGGTGTGTGTGTGTGTTTGTTTGTTTGTGTTTGGGTGAGAGAGAGAGAGAGAGAGAGAGAGAGAGACCTGACCTATTTAACAGGGTTAGGATGGATGTTCCTTGCCCCTGTGCTCACTCTAAACAAAGTGCCCTCTGCTGTCTGAGAGCAGTACTGCAACCCCCATCCCACTGTTCAGTCCCCTTGTAACGAATGATCCTGTCTTCCCCTATCTCTAAGACAACGGTGGACAATGGCAAAATGACATCAGCTCATGACATTCGTTTGAACCATAGACGTTAGCTATCTACATAGAATGATACACAAGGCAAGCATGGTGGCTCAGTGGTTAGCACTGTTGCCTCACAGCAAGAAGGTCCTGGGTTCAAGCCCTTCAGCCAAGGGCCTTTCTGTGTGGAGTTTGCATGTTCTGCCCGTGTTTGTGTGGGTTTCCTCCGGGTACTCCGGTTTCCTCCCACCATCAAAAAACATGCTCCATTCTGCTACCAGTGCCCTGACCAGTCACTGCCAATTCAACTGGAGTTGGTCTGTCTGTCCTGTCTGTGTGAGTCTGTTGGGTGAGCAAATCTGGCTGCCGTGGTATCACTCAGACCGAGTGTTGTGTTTGATAGCTGTCGGTCCATTCGTAGTTCGTTCTGCGTTATTAATTGGCGACCAATGTGTGTTAAGCGCTTTGAGTATCTAGAAAAGCGCTAAAAACTAAATAAAATCGATATTTATTATTACAAGAGAGTCTGATTCTGACAAGGAAAATGTCTGACGGTCTCTTGCCTATGGAGGTCTTGGCACTGCAACACACTTGGCCATATCTCAATGATATTTATGAAATAGAATTGGATCAGAAGGAAGAAGCATTTAGTTTTAAACCCCTGCTGTGCCTGCATGGAGTACACATGGTATCAGCATTAAAGAACTCGCCTTCAAATTTGAGAAATGTTGGGTAGACATTTTTATACACGATGGCTTATGGCACACGTTTAAGTGTTACGTATTAACACACACATACACACACACACACACACACACACACACACACACACACACACACACACACACACACACGCTCGTTTTGTTTTATAAATAGGAAAGTTTAAAGTTTGACTACTGTATTTCTTTTTTATGTTTGACATATCAGTAACTCCCGACAGAAGTAACCACGCTAAATAGTGATACTTTTTACTTTTGATACTTAAATATTTTTAAAAGCAGGGACTTTGACTCAAGTAGAAATTTAGGACTTCTACTTTTAGTGCAGTAATATTTTGCAAGGCTAGTTTTATTGTTGAGCGTAAGATATTTTGCGATGGATATATGTTGACGAGTACTAAGTATTTACTGTAACGGCAATTTTGTCAAGTACACTTGGTAGTGAATGTAATGATAACTAGATGCTAGCAGATCTGATCATCAG
>JAPMUY010002206.1:12500-17500 GCA_026901105.3 Galaxias olidus
CACACACAAACACAAACACACACACATGTACACAGACACACACGCACACACACACACACACACACACACACACACACACACACACAGGCAACACGCACCCACACACTCACGACAACTCTCATCAGTAATCGTGCACATACAAGGGAGATAACGAAAATGTTTGTGTGTGTGTGTGTGTGTGTGTGTTGTAGCAACGAGCTTCACAACAGCCTTGTCACACACACAGTAGGCAGTGTGTGCCTGGGATGAATGACTGAGTGAAAAGTATGGATAAATGAATGTACCAGCAAAGCGGACTTATGAACGTGTATGAATTTCTTTAAACATAGAAAAAAATCCATTAGTCCATAGAAACCAAAGGGCTGATAGATGTTATGAAGTTTTATGATGATTATCTAAATTGTGTGACTTCAGGACCATGGACAGAGGCTGTGTGTCTATTCAGCCACCAGAGGACTTTCAGCATCATGGACTGGGGCTGGGTCTCAGCCACCAGAGGACTTCAGGACCATGGACTGGGGCTGGGTCTCTTCTCCACCAGAGGACTTCATGGACAAGTCCTGGGGACTTCTGCTCTTCCTCTCCCTGCCTAAGCGTGTGTTATTGCACCCATGTTCCTTTGTGTCTAATTGTCCCTTGGCTCTTAGTTAAGTCCCTGCCTTAGTTTATTGCTTTGACCGACATTGCAATCCTTATGTTCCGTTGTGCTGTTGCCTCAGAGAACCAAAGAAAACCAGTGTCCTTGCAGACGAACTTGCGGAGCTGCGTTGCTTCAAAGCACTCTTGTTTCTAGTGTGTTTCTTTCTCCATGTTTTTTTCCTAGTTTTCGTGTTAGATGTTTGTTAGTCTGCGTTTGGGTCAACCCTGGCTCATGACACTCCTTGTCTCACTCTCTTTCTCTACCTGTCTCACTCTCTTTCTCCACCTGTCTCTCTCTCTTTCCCTGTCTCTCTCTCTTTTGCTGTCTCTTACAATTTCTGTCCATCTCCTTTCTAGAGATACTTTCAGGAAGTGCAGAAAGCCAGGGCTGTTTTTAGGGCTCCTCTTCGTCCATCAAACCCCAGTACCTGGAGAGAGAGAGAGAGAGAGAAGGAAGAGAGAGAGAGAGAGAGAGAGAGGGAGAGACGGGGGAGGGAGGGCATAGAGCATAGAGGGGGAGAAAGGGAGACAAAGACAGAGAGAGACAGAAAGACAGAGAGAAACCACACGAAGGAGAGACATATTTGGAGAGAGAGGTGTGGAGTGGATTAGCAAAATACATCATGTATACACAATCCGTTCCATAAGATTTTTGTAGCTAACGTAGTCTCACCAAACAAGCTTCCACAGCGTATGTGTGTGTGAGCGTGTGTGTTTCTCTGTATGTGTGGGCCTGTCCGTGTGTGTGAGAGCCCATGTGTTTTTGCGTATGTGTGTGTGTGTCCGTGTGTGTATGTCCATGTGTGCATGTGTGTCCGTGTGTGTGTGGGCGTGTCTCTATGTGTGTGTGTGTGTGTGTGTGTATGTCCATGTGTGTATGTATGTCCGTGTGTGTGTGTGGGCGTGTCTGTATGTGTGTGTGTATGTCCATGTGTGTGTCCATGGGTGTGGGTCTGTGTGTATGTGTGTGTGTGTGTGTGTGTGTGTGTGTGTGTGTGTGTGTGTGTGTGTGTGTGTGTGTGTGTGTGTGTGTGTGTGTGTGTGTGTGTGTGTTTGCCGGCATGGCGATCCCCACCTTCAGCAGCGGCAGCAGCAGCAGCAGAGCCCGCGGGCTTGTTCAGGGAGCTCTGTAGTGATTGTCTGCTTTGTCGTGCTACTCCACTGAGCGCTGCCGAGGAGGGGCGGAGTGACAGCCGATCAATAGAGGGCTGCCAGGCTGCAGTCGGGGGGAAGCTGGGGGTTTAAGGAACACGGCGGAGGAAGGGATTCTTTTGAGCTCAGCACCTCTCTTATTCAACCGTGCTGAGAAATCTCAGAAAGTTCCTCAAAAAAAATTATATATGTAAAAATGATTGAACAGAAAAAGAGAATTAGGATTATAGAGGGGTTAGAAGTATGAGAAACTTTCCACAAAAGAAAAGAAAAGATAGAAATAGAAATAATAAAGAAACAGAATATATACACAGTATATATATTACAATTATTATTATTATATTATTATTATTATATTGTGGTTAGAAATATGAGAAAGCGAACATACTGTGTATATATATATTCGTATATATAAACGTTGAATGAAGGACTACTGCATGAGCCAACAGAGATACAATGATGCTTTTAGAAATAGAGCTATTAGCGTGGCGATTTGTTTAACTTTTCTTTACCTCAAAAACCCAAAGAGTTTGCTCTGCTGAACCACTGGATCCCCACTTCTAAATACACAGGAAATTATGATTCAAAATAAAAATCAAATAACTACAATTGATGTGTATATTCCACAGAGACACTGTAGAAAACAAGTATTGACTTTGTAACACTTCAGTTGACTAGGTGACTCAACATCATTTAAAATGTTTTGTCGGCTAAAAACACTGAACAAGAGGAAGTTGAAATAGCTTGTAATTAGCAGAAGTAGGTTATTAGGTTTGATCAAGCACTACACTCTCACAGGATACATCTTCTATTTACCAGTAAAACTACTGTAAATTATGTGTGTGAGCATGTGGTCCTGTGTGTGTGTGTGTGTGTGTGTGTGTGTGTGTGTGTGTGTGTGTGTGTGTGTGTGTGTGTGTGTGTGTGTGTGTGTGTGTGTGTGTGTGAGCATGTGTGTGTGTGCGTGTGTGTCTTTGTGTGTGTGTGAGCATGTGCACGTGGGTGTGCTCATGTGTGAGCGTGCGAAACCCAAACGGCTGCTCCTTGGTACGTTGCAGTCTCCATGGATGAGGGAGGAGAGGCAGGCGCCTGATCTCCTCATGTTCACATTAGATAAGTCACAGTCCAACCCCCCCCCCCCCCCCCACACACACACACACACACACACACAGACACACACACCCGCCCCGTCACAGCCTATATCTTTAGAAAAGTCCAACCCCCCCCCCCCCCCCCCACACACACACACACACACACACACCCTGGACAATCACATCTTACATCATAAGATAAGTCATACCCCCCAACCACACACACACACACACACACACCCCGTCCCGTCACAGCTTACATCATTAGACAAGTCATACCCCCCCCCCCCCAGACACACACACACACCTTGGTCCATCACACACACACACACACACACACACACACACACACACACACACACACACACACACACACACACACACACACACACACACACACACACCCCGTCCCGTCACAGCTTATCGAATGTGAGGGCCGGCCTTCACCCTGCTTTCCTTTCAGCTCAAGCCAGGGGTCCTTTGAATTCTTTTTGAATAGACAGTAACAGGAAGCAGGTAGGACAGGCTGAACGACCCCTTGATCACTGTTCATTATCAGAGTGGACGGACGACAGCATCGCGACTCGGCAACAGGCTGTGGAGACATACGCGTGTGTGTGTGTGTGTGTGTGTGTGTGTGTGTTTACACGTGTGTGCATTCCTGAATGTGTCTGTGTGTGTTTGTGTGTGTGTCTGTGTGCATGTTTAAATGTGTGGGTGTGTATGTGTGTGTGCGTGTCTGTGGGCGTAATTGTTTGCATTCAAATATTTGCAGGTGAGGGCGTGCATGTATTTTAGTATGCAAACACACACACACACACACACACACACACACACACACACACACACACACACACACACACACACACACACAAAAACACACTTGCACATGCACACACACCCACACACACTAGTTTGCACATGCACACCCACACTAGTTCTCCTTCAGAGGAATATAGTTGCCATGAAGGCAAAAAAAACCTTCAAGAGCATTATTCATTTTTCATGTGAAAACATCCAAACTTCCTAAAGCATACAAACAAATACGAAGCACTAACAAGCCTGTGAGAGTTCCATTGAAGAGTGCAAAAGAGTTCTGAATCAAGAGTACAATGGCTCAGCGTTGCACTCAAATTCTAAATGGTTGCATCAGCCTCTAGGAAGTCATGTGTGTTAAGATTGTGAACTGAAGAGTTGGGCTGTGGTTGTCTGGAGAAGACAGACAGAAGAACCAGAACTGTGTCAGTTTATAAAGAACAATTAGGCCACTCTACGTTTTGTTGGCACTTTAGTTTGACTCTTCAGTTGTTGTAGATATTTATTTTACCAGGAATGAATATGAAAAAAGTTTATTTTGTTACTTTACTTAACGTAAAGTGGTGAGGTTTTGCTACAGCCTGTATAGCCAATGGTGGCCATCGTAGAGTTAGAATGACTAGAAAACACTGGCATCAACGACCTTTGGCCTTAAGAAGCAGCTAACCAATGTGTTGCCGACGGCAACGTATACAGTATTGCAATGGTAACGAGACTAATGTGGACCAACATTCTTCTGGTCTATATGCCAGTACTGCAGTGGGAACCAGACTAATGTGGACCAACATGGTTCAAGTCTACGTGTCAGTACCGCAGTGTGAATGAGACTACTGTGGATCAGTATGGTGCAGGTCTACGTGTCAGTACTGCAGTGTGAATGAGACTAATGTGGATCAGTATGATTCTGGTCTACATGTCAGTACTGCAGTGGGAACCAGACTAATGTGGACAAACATGGTTCAAGTCTAGGCCAGTATTGTGATAAAAAAGCCCCTAACTTCTCCCATAGTCCCAGGGCTATCATGGCCAAGAGTGTATCCAAAATGGTGTGTGTGTGTGTGTGTGTGTGTGTGTGTGTAGGTGTGTGTGTGTGTGTGTGTGTGTGTGTGGTCCCCATAATGCATGTTCACACAGCATACGCATGCAAGCAAATATGTGTTTGAGGACAGTTCGACTGTGTTTTTCGGGCGCACGTACAATTTGCCTGCGTGCATAATCTCCCCGCTCTAAGTGTTTGCAAGCCTCGTCGTCGAGTGTGTGTGTGTGTATGTGTGTGTGTACGGAGAGAAAAAGATGGCGGAG
>JAPMUY010002206.1:22500-25000 GCA_026901105.3 Galaxias olidus
TCTGATAGAGGGATAACCTCTCCTCCCTGATAGAGGGATAACCTCTCCTCCCTGATAGAGGGATCACCTCCCCTCTCTGATAGAGTGCCGCCTCACCTCCCTGAAAGAGGGATAACTTCACTCCCTGAAAGAAGGATCACCTCTCCTCTCTGATAGAGGAATAACCTCTCTTCTCTGATAGAGGGATAACTTCTCCTCTCTGATAGAGGGATAACCTCTCCTCTCAAGTGTGCGTGTGTGTGTGTAAACATGTCAATGTGCTTGTGTGCGTATATGTGTGTGTACAGGTCAATGTGTTTGTGTGCGTAGATGTGTGTGTGTGTGTGTGTGTGTGTGTGTGTGATTGTAAAGGTCAGTGTGTGTGTGTGCGTGAGTGTACAGGTCGGTGTGTATTTGTGTGTGTGTGTGTGTGGGTGTGTGTGTACAGGTCAGTGTGTGTTTGTGTGTTTGTGTATGAGTGTGCACAGGTCAATGTGACTGTGACTTTGCAATGACGTTCCATGAGTCTGCGACAGGTCAGCGTGTGTTCCAACTCATGCATGCGTGTGTGTGTGTGTGTGTACACAGGTCAGCGTGTGTATGTGCACAGATGTGTGTGTGTGTGTGTGTGTGTGTGTGTGTGTGTGTGTGTGTGTGTACAGGTCAGTGTGGGTGTGTGTGCATAGATATGTGTGTGTGTGTGGGTGTGTGTGGGTGTGTGTGTGTGTGTCCAACTGGAAGCCTCCTCTGCATTTTCCCACTCTGTGCTCAGAGAGGGCTGAGATTGATTGGCGCCGGGCGCGTCCCAGTCCGTCAATAAAGGGCACTCTATTTCGGCTGTGCCCATGTGCCAGGGCGTGGCCCCGATCGGCGACTCAGCAGAGTCCTTCTAAAGGAGGAAGAGGAGGAGGACGAGGAAGAGGGGGGGGGGGGGGGAGTTGGCTGATGAACCACAAGGTCTCCAGTCACAGGCTCCAGTCGATGGGACCGACCTAGAAAGAGGTGAAGTAGAAGCTGACACAGACTGTAGAGGCTGGGTTAATCATAAACTGAAAGCAGAAGCAAACAAACATATATTTATATATATTTATGAAAAAGGGCTACAGAAAAGAGCTCTTAATTTCTCGTTGGAAATTCCTATTTCTCTCTCGGAGGACATCGCTGCCTTCCACAAGAAAGGCTGCAGTGGCCTTAGATGACTGGCTATATGTCCTAAAAAATGTATGAGCCTCCATGGGTTTGAAACACAGCGGCATGAGAGTTTGCCTCGGCCTGTTTTTGCTCTTCACCTAGATCGTCGTTCGGACTAGCCAGGTTCCCTAAACAGACCGCTGTCCTGTACTGACCCGATAGTGTCTGTTGGATCTCACCCGTCCTCACACTCTTATTTGTCGTTTGTTAACGCTAAATTAAAAAGACATTGGAAAGAAATTGATTAAGATTGATTACACAAATCTCTTTAATAGGTACTACAACTCCCATGAGTACGGTACGTAATGTGTCCATTCTAGCTGTTCTGGTTCTACGGTTAGAACAGGACCCTGGATGACAGGTGGGGTCGTTACATCATTAGTCCGATTGGCAAACACACACACACACACACACGCGCGCACGCGCACACACACAAAACACACACAGAGAGAAACACACACACACACACACACACACACACACACACACACACAGAACCACATCTACCACCTGCTGTTACATCCATGAATTAAAACCAGACTCAACTGTCTGACTCTACAGAGAGAGAGAGAGAGAGAGAGAGAGAGAGAGAGAGAGAGAGAGAGAGAGAGAGAGAGAGAGAGAGAGAGAGAGAGAGGCGGAGAGAGAGGGATGCTAGCATGTTCCTCTCCATTTCTCTTGCATTTTAAACCCTGCTCCTCCCCTTTCTCTTTCTCCCAGCCTGAGACAAATAGCTTCAATCATTCCTCACCCTCCGCCTCCTCTTCCTCCTCCGTCACCTCCTCCCCCTCCTTCTCCTGTCACCACCATGTGTCTCCTGCTCTTTCTCCTCTTTCTCTTCTTTCTCCTCCTCCCCCCATCCTTCTCCTACAACCACTCTGTCTCTCATCCTCTGCTTTAAACAAGACAACCTTCTTTCCAGCATTCCCTGCCCCCCCCCTTGTCTCCACCTCCCCCCTCTCTCTCCATCTCTCTTTCTGTCTCCACCCTACCACGCTCTCTCTCTCTTTATCTCTCTCTGTCCCCCCTCTCTATCTCCATCTCTCCCCCCTCTCTCTCTTTATCTCTCTCTGTCCCCCCTCTCTATCTCCATCTCTCCCCCCTCTCTCTCTTTATCTCTCTCTGTCCCCCTCTCTATCTCTATCTCTCCCCCCTCTCTCTCTTTATCTCTCTCTGTCCCCCCCTCTCTCTATCTCTCCCCCCTCTCTCTCTTTATCTCTCTCTGTCCCCCCTCTCTATCTCCATCGCTCCCCCCTCCCTCCCTCTCTCTCTCTCTCTCCCCCTGCCCCTTGCCCCTCAGCAGGTGACTGTCCACTTGTTTCAGCGTCAC
>JAPMUY010002206.1:27500-32500 GCA_026901105.3 Galaxias olidus
GGAGTCCCCACCTCTATACACAAGCACGCTTTAAATCCGCCATGATTCACCTTGCAAAGCCTTCTCCGACTAGAAAAACAGAACATTCATGTATGAACATTTGTGTATTTGTATTTTTATTTTCTGCACTTTGCTGCCAATCCGCAGTAGACACAAAGTGAGAGTGGAGTTGAGAATGGCGTTTCTTTCCACTTCGGGGACACAAAGAGAAAAAGAAAAGAGGTGGTGTATTCTGAAAGTTTTCCTGTGCCGAGTTTTTTTCCCTTAATCTCACCTTTTAAACTGTTCCATTGACACACAAGCACACTTACATAACACGCACACTGCTATATGAGCAACGCACACACACAAACAAACACACACACACACACACACACACACACACACACACACACACACACACACATACACACACACACAACATCAACCAACACGCACTTACCGTAAGCACTCCTTCCAGCCAAAGAATAAAATAAAAAAACACAAACACACACACTCAAACACAGGCATGCTTGTGCTCTCTCACCCAGCTCTCCCTGTATGTCAGCTTCACCACTGCGACTCAGCAAATTCATTCTCTGGCCCCGGCCCCGGTCCCGCACTCATGCATTTTTCATCACCACCAGCCTGCTCCAACCCCCTTACCTCCCTCCCCCTTCCTCCCTTACCCCCCACCACGTTATCGATCGACCGATTAGGCCGTCAAACTGTTACAAAGGCTTTCTCAAATATTTTTGTATACATTTTTGTTCCTTCTTACCTTAATGTGCATGCAGTGTACCCCATCCCTCACCCCGCTTACTTTTATAATAGAAAACTTAGAAACCACAATTCTTGATGCAGCTGCTACATCACTTTCCTATATGGTCTGACTGAATCTGTGATGCACCTCTCTCCTACGAGGTCTGAAACCGTGATGCACACCTCTCCCATATGGTCTGAATTCGTGATGCACCTCTCTCCTATATGGTCTGAATCCGTGATGCATCTCTCTCTTACATGGTCTGAATCCATAATGCATCCCTCTCCTATATGGTCTGAATCCGTGATGCACCTCTCTCCTATAGGGTCTGAATCCGTGATACATCTCTCTCCAATATGGTCTGAATCCATAATGCATCACTCTCCCATATGGTCTGAATCCGTGATGCAGCTCTCTCCTATAGGGTCTGAATCCGTGATGCACAGCTCTCCTATATGGTCTGAATCCATGATGCACCTCTCTCCTATAGGGTCTGAATCCGTGATGCATCTCTCTCCTACATGGTCTGAATCCATTATGCATCACTCTCCTATATGGTCTGAATCCGTGATGCAGCTCTCTCCTATAGGGTCTGAATCCGTGATGCACAGCTCTCCTATATGGTCTGAATCCATGATGCACCTCTCTCCTACATGGTCTGAATCCATGATGCACCTCTCTCTTATATGGTCTGAATCTATGATGCACCTCTCTCCTATATGGTCTGAATCCGTGATGCACCTCTCTCCATATATGGCCTGAATCAGTGATGCACCTCTCTTCTACATGGCTGAATCCATAATTCACAGCTCTCCTATATGGTCTGAACGTCCTGGTTTTCCCTGGTCGCTTCACGACACTTACACTCCCGTTTCCACCAGGCCAGCTACATCTACTTCTACAAAGGTCAAAGGTCAGGTCGGATTAACCTCGGTAGGAACGTGCTGCTTTTCCCCCGTCCACCCCTTCATCCTCCCCCCCATCCCCCCCATTGCCCTTCTCCCTCTCCCTGAAAAGCAGAAACGTGTCTCCGGCTGTTGAACAATTTGTTTATGTAAATCCTAATGGACCTCTGGAGGCCAGCTGCCTGCAGCCCGGGCTGTATTGAAGAGGAGCTCAGGGCTAATTGTAAGGCAGTGCTCTCAGATTCTGCAGCATCATCCACACTGGAGGGGTAATTGATGGACCACTACGCATCCTGATCCCCTTTTAGATTATATATTTTTCGTTATCATTCTCCTTCTCTCTGTTTATTTGACTTATTCTGTGCCTTTGCTGCACTATTACGCTAATTAGCCATTATGGTTCTGTCAAGACAAGCTAAATAAATTGTAACTCTTAAAAGCAACTAACACCTTTAAAAAAGGTATTATTGCACTATAAAAGCAGCAATGTTTTATCCGCGGGGATGTTGAAGTATTAAATGGTGCTTATATTAGTATAAACTGTCTCTATGAAAGATTCAAACACAACAGGATATCCCTGGACTTCTCATCATCATCCTGTGGGTTATTGCTTTCTGTATGGCGTCAAGGGCCTCTGTGAAGTGACCTAGGACTCTGTGTGTGTGTGTGTGTGTGTGTGTGTGTGTGTGTGTGTGTGTGTGTGTGTGTGTGTATGTGTATGTGTGTGTGTGTGTGTGTGTGTGTGTGTGTGTACGTGCACGTGGGTTCACAGATGGAGGTTTTTGATTATGTTCGCATGTGCACGTGCCTCTTAGGCCTGTTGGTGTGCCTCTGCTGGGTGTGTGGGTGCGCCCCTCCCCCCCCCCCCCCCCCCCCCCAGGGGAAGGAAGTGATGTCGTTAAGTGAGGCGGGAGTCAATGTATTCAGGGAGGATGGTAGAGAGAGAGAGAAAGAGAGAGAGAGAGAGAGAGAGAGAGAGAGAGAGAGAAAGAGTAAGAGACAGAGGGAAAGTGAGAGAGAGAGCGAGAGAGAGAGAGAGAGAGAGAGAGAGAGTGAGATATGGAGGGAAAGTGAGAGAGATGGAGGTGAAGAGAGAGAACGATAAAGCCCTGACCTTCCTCTGAGCTCCACTGACTTCAGTATAAAAAGGAAGGAAGGACTGCTGGTTGGAGTGAGCTGTGTTCCGTCGCTCACCTTGGCAACAAGCCGAGGTCAAATCACCGAGGAAACAAACGTCTATCTGTCAAAGGCATCGCTGTAGCCAATAGGATTTCAGACACAGCGGTGATAGTCAGCTCTTCTGTGACGACATCAGTGTGGAGTGAAGTACGATTTAAACAAAAACAATCAAGCCTGTGCAGAATAGCACACGCGCGCACACACACACACACACACACACACACACACACACACACACACACACACACACGACAACAGCAGGCAGTGAACAGATGTAGAACGTGCTGTACAGCACTTCCGTCGTGATGTATTTCAGCAGGCGTGCACAGCAATCAGGCTCCAAGGAACAGACACATTTCATCATTACGTGGTCTTAAAATAAATATTTAAATATCTTTCTTAAACTTTTTTTCGGATGTTCCCCTGTTTGGTTGTTTAAGGGGTTCCCCTGTTCCCCGCCTCCTTCTCAAGGTTCCTACTAAGCTGTGTGGCTGCACCTAGATGACACGCCTGAGCAGCCGACCAATCACGGTGATCACCTGTGACAAAGCTCTCGCAGGGCAAATCGATATCGCACTCTCCTCAGGGAAGGAAAGGCGATTAATGTAACTCTGCTGTGTTTGTGTGTGAGTGTGTGTGTGGCAGAGGGTGGTGTGTGTATGTGTGTGATTACGTATGTACAACATGTACGATGTGTGTGTGTGCGTGTGTGTGTGTGTGTGTGTGTGTGTGTATGTGTGTGTGTGTGTGTGTGCTACACTTCCAGCTAGCTCCAGAGTCTACGTATGTGTGTCACACTTTGAGATAGTGTTACACTAAGAACTCCAGTACACGGAACAAAGTTGACTGACCAAATACACCCAGTCTTCTAATACTGTATCAAAATGGCCTCCTGTGTGATTTCCGTTCTGTCTGCAATTTAATCCGGCCATAGAAACCCTTCACCTCACAGTACCCTGGCGACACGCATCCACGGAAGGAGAGAAACGATTCGGGCCATGCCACACTGTTGCCGTCGGTTACCGTTTGTGTAAATCTCAACGGATGAAAGTGAAGTCCTGCTCAGGCTACTCCCCTGCCCCTCTCTGAGACTGGAGACAAAATGGGGGAAGGATAAAGAGTTAGCGAAGACGAGAAGGACGACTCCAAAAATAAATAAACAAAAAGAGAGAGAAAAAAATAAATGACAGCAGAACAACAAGAACGAAAGCCAAAGCTAAACTCCAGAAAAGAAATGTGTGGAGGATGTGGCAGAAAGTTACAGCAAGAGAGAGAGAGAGAGAGAGAGAGAGAGAGAGAGAGAGAGAGAGAGAGAGAGAGAGAGAGAGGGAAAGAACGAAAATGAGGAAGAATCAGTCAGTCAGTTCAAAGGTCATCAAGGAGAGAGAGAGAAGGAGAGAGAGGGAAAGTTCAACCAGGAGAGATATGGAGAGAGAGAGAGGAGAGAGAGAGAGAGAGAGAGAGAGAGAGAGAGAGAGAGAGAGAGGAGAGGAGTGTGTGGGAGACTTGGTTATGGCACAAACAAGCAGTTGGGGGTGGGGGTGGGGGGGGGTGATCAACGAGCTCCCGTCGGTACATCTCCAGAGGGATTTCGCTATATCACAGCTATATTAATACAATGCCGAGGAAGCTCTATCTTCGTCTTCGGTTCGCTCACTCAACACCCTCTTGGCAGCCATGCTGTTGTGTTATTACACTGAGATGTGTGTAAGAGCCTGTGGATGCTCCATGTCAACGTTGTGTTTCTTCCTTAATGGACCGCGGGGGACAATCAATGTTAATAAGATGTTGGGTACAGCGTGAATGGGTGGTTTGGGTTCTTGAAGCTCATAATCGTTCTTACCGTAAAAGGTTTCGAATGTAGCTCGTTGCATTAGCGACGTATTAGCTTCAGTATGAGGTGTGTTGATTTGGACCGAGGATTGTTTTTACACAGTGGCTCTACAATGTGACTGCAGAAGAGCCTAAGTCTTTTTAGTTTTATTTGCATTTTTGTTGTTGTTGTTGTTGTTGTGGTTTTAACTATATTTGATATCTTCTTCATGCTTTCTTAATGTTGGCTTTAGCGCGTTGAGATTGTTATCACAATGTAAAGCGCATTACAAATAAAAAGGATTATTATTATAATTATGAAGTCAGTACATGTTTAAATACATGAAGAGTGGAGGATAGCA
>JAPMUY010002206.1:47500-50000 GCA_026901105.3 Galaxias olidus
CACGCACGCACGCACACACACACACACACACACACACACACACACACACACACACACACACACACACACACACACATATAACACACACACACACACACACACACACACACACACACACACTGTAATATATGCCTGTCACTTGTAAAGGAGGCGATGAGCTGCATTCCAGTGTGCACTCTGAATTCCAAACGAGGGATGGAGAGAAATAGGGGGGCGGGCGACATTAAATATTCCATTTGATTGCAAATCCAGCTGCATATTTTTTTTTTTCTACCGAGGAATATTTTTTATTTATATATATATTTATGTTTTGCTTTTAACTAAATGTGCCGTACACAAGCACTTTGTGGTTTTAACAAATACTTTTCCCTTGACAGCGCCTCAGCCCACCGGTGATACGGGTAATCCTTACCGTGCCAAGGAAAGGGGGTGTTACCCGGGGGGGATTATTGACAATATTAAGTCATCTGTTTGTTGTAGAACAAGCCATTAGCATGTGTGTTCTATCATAAACAGATAACTTACTGTAGTAGTAATGCATGGGAACGCCCCGATCCTTCTGGGGGTAGATATTGATTTAGTTTCTGCGCTATTAAACTCGATAGGGCGTCATTGCACCAAAATGGCACCTGCTGCAAATTTAGGGCAAGCATATGGAGGGCAGTTTACTCAAGCTGACTTTACCTGGGGTACAGTGGGGTCCATTTTGTATTTTCAACACAAAGTCCTGAAGTAGCCTATAACTTGTTTTAAAACTATTATTTCTTGATATAACTATTATAATTTTTTAACCTCAGCATTTAAGAATCTTCAGCCTCAACTCTCTCGTTTTGACTAATGTGACCTTGAGGTTTTTTTTGTTTGTTTTGTTTTCGGTTTGCAAGGAGGTAACGGGCCAGTTTTACTAATGTGGGCAGAAACCCCTATAGGAAAGGAATAATAATGTTAGCGGACGCCATGCCTTGCTGCTGATCTTCACCTCAGGTCTCCCCAAGAATCAAGGGTCCGTAAAAAAAAATTTTGATACAAAAAAAAAACTTCTTCCTCGGATGGGCTCTGAAAAAGCTCATTAGGAAACCAGAGATCAAAGATCGGGGGCCAGCCGGACTGAGAACTGGACGCCCAGGGCTATTTCCATCTGTTCATCACACAAGCTGCCGTTTTGGCTCCAAAGCGGAGGGGGATCCGCACCCCGATCTAAATGGCTGCTTCGCTCTGTACGGCGGCCATTTTGGTGTCATTCAGTTCTACAGTGGCTTCTATAAGGCCCCCCTTATAGAAAAGTTATTCAAGGAAATCGAGCATAAAAATGTAGAGATGATAATGAACTGTACACAGGTTATTTCAAAGCACACTTTTGAAACGAGGAACTTACACCTCGAGCTTGTCTTCATTATACGCTGTTCTCTTCACCTCCACACATTACGGACTGTCCCTTTAAAATGTCCTGATGCTGCTCTCTTCACATTACGGACTGTCCCTTTAAAACGCCCTGATGCTGCTCTCTTCACATTACAGACTGTCCCTTTAAAACGCCCTGATGCTGCTCTCTTCACATTACGGACTGTCCTTTTAAAACGCCCTGATGTTGCTCTCTTCACATTACGGACTGTCCCTTTAAAACGCCCTGATGCTGCTCTCTTCACATTACGGACTGTCCCTTTAAAACGCCCTGATGCTGCTCTCTTCACATTACGGACTGTCCCTTTAAAACCTCCCGGCGTTGACCCTCTCGTACTCTCTCTCTAGTCGGGTTACTCTCATGTTCTACCTTCTCTGTGTAATCTAGTCCCATGTTCTACCTTCTCTGTGTAATCTAGTCCCATGTTCTACCTTCTCTGTGTAATCTTGTCCCATGTTCTACCTTCTCTGTGTAATCTAGTCCCATGTTCTACCTTCTCTGTGTAATCTAGTCCCATGTTCTACCTTCTCTGTGTAATCTAGTCCCATGTTCTACCTTCTCTGTGTAATCTTGTCCCATGTTCTACCTTCTCTGTGTAATCTAGTCCCATGTTCTACCTTCTCTGTGTAATCTAGTCCCATGTTCTACCTTCTCTGTGTAATCTAGTCCCATGTTCTACCTTCTCTGTGTAATCTAGTCCCATGTTCTACCTTCTCTGTGTAATCTAGTCCAATGTTCTACCTTCTCTGTGTAATCTAGTCCCATGTTCTACCTTCTCTGTGTAATCTAGTCCCATGTTCTACCTTCTCTGTGTAATCTAGTCCAATGTTCTACCTTCTCTGTGTAATCTAGTCCCATGTTCTACCTTCTCTGTGTAATCTAGTCCCATGTTCTACCTTCTCTGTGTAATCTAGTCCCATGTTCTACCTTCTCTGTGTAATCTAGTCCCATGTTCTACCTTCTCTGTGTAATCTAGTCCCATGTTCTACCTTCTCTGTGTAATCTAGTCCCATGTTCTACCTTCTCTGTGTAATCTAGTCCCATGTTCTACCTTCTCTGTGTAATATAGTCCCATGTTCTACCTTCTCTGTAATCTAG
>JAPMUY010002206.1:60000-62500 GCA_026901105.3 Galaxias olidus
GCTTGCCTCAACAAACTTTATTTTGTTTTGATTATGAAGAGGGTTAAAAATTTGTCGAGTTACAAATACCCATTGGACAATGACCCGTTAAGCACAAAATAAAAATACAAATCCAGACAGCATATAACTCGTGTACGCATGATATAGCTACTGCATTATCGTCGTCAATATTACTCTGACTACTTTTCATCAAAGTCAGTAGCCAACAGGCTTTCCTCATCTTAATCACAGACGAGCCAACATTTCCTATACCTTAGATATAAATCAAATGTAAAAAAAACTATATATACATATGTGTATGTATATATATATATATATGTATATATATATATATATATATATATATTTATTCTGTATATATAACAGAGGACTATATATCTATAGTATATATATATATATATATACATACATATATATATATATATATATATATATATAGAGAGAGAGAGAGAGAGAGAGAGAGAGAGAGCGCTATATATATATAGATATATAGATATATATATATATATATATATATATATATATATATATATATATATAGATATATAGATATAATCTCCAAAAACAATCCATATGCCAGACGGCAGGATTAGAATGTAGATTAGGAGAGAGGCAGTGCGACGCACAGTGACTCACAACCCTATCACATCTACATCAAACTGACTTCACTTATTTGATGTTTCAGTGGATTGGTTTGGTTTGCATGTCAAATACCCCCACATTTGCATGTCAAAGACCAGGCGTTTTTTTCCCCCACAACGAACCACACACTCACGGATCATCTCATATTGTTTATCACATGTGACTGTCATTGCTAGTTACAGAAAAATATCGATTAGGCGATATTAGACAATCGAATTATACAATCTGTGACTTTGGTTACATTTATAGTGTTTAATAGCTACATAACCAAAAGCATGCCTATCCTGTTAGAATTAATCTATATCTGAATCACTGATTCTCCTAAACATGAAGGATTTCTACTGCAGCCCCAAGCGGTTCTTTCTTGCTCGACTTTCTGGCTGATCTATTTTACAACTACTACCTCTTTGTCTTTATAGAGCATTTTTCCACACTATCTATGGTCTGTTATTGGCATGTTTTCTGATCGATGTTAGCCTTTGCTTGGCCTGCAGTGGGAATCCGTTAGCTATGTATACGATAGACTCACGTGGATAATTGAAAGCTCATGACCATCATCTTGTGGTCGGTAAGAGAACGACAGTCCCACGGCTGTTTACACAGAACTATTCTGTTGAAGGCAAAACTTTATTACAGCCTTAACGTTGGCCCGTTAGATGTCAGCAAAGAGCGTGGGCTGCTATTAAAATCTAATCGACTAAAGACAAATTCAATAGAATTATAGTATACTTCATATCTATTAAGAAATACATTACAAAGAAGGAACATTTTTTGAAAACATTTAGAAGACAATGTAGTCCAAATGCCAAGGTTCCGTATTCTATAATGTTTAATCCTGTTAGTTACTCATAGTAATTGTCCAATCTACACTAAAGACTGATAACGAACTGGGTTGATCCAACCAAATAGGTTACCGCAATCGACAGCTCACACATATTGAGAAACCCATGCGGAATTTAGAACACTTAGAGTTACTCTCTGGGAGATGAGTTCTATCTTGCCTTGACATATTTGACGTCTCTAAAATGAGCTTATTCTGTTTTTGTGTTGTTGTTGTGGTTTCTTCTCTCTCTGTGAGTTTGCCATAGCCTTAGGAAATGAATTCCAGGGGAAGGCAATCACACAGGTGCGCAAACACGTGTGTGTGCGCGCACACACACACAGACACACACGCACGCGCGCGCACGCACGCACGCGTACACACACAAACACACACACACACACACACACACACACACACGCACAGTTAAATTGATGGCCCCTAAAACTACCAAGCGATTGTGCCACAGGGCTCTGCTAGGCCTATAGGTTGCATAACTTTGCGGTTCACACACGCAAGCACTCCTAATACTGAAACACTTGCTTTGAGGGTGCAGTTTCTCTTGTTCCAACAAAAGCAAATGGGATCATTCCTGATAACGGCGAAGGTAAACATCCGCCTTTGACTTCAACCTGGCCATAACACAAGTTTCACCTGATAATACACTAATCATTCAACAGACAGAATTAGATTAAATATGCTCTGATTTAAAGAAGGCTACATTTCCATTTTAAATTCTAAATGTGTAGAATATGTATGATATATATGTAGACTGCATACCATCTGCAAACACGAACTTGTCGGGTTCTTAATGATTAACATTTACCATGCACAAAAAAGTACTGTGTGCTGATTGCACAATGTGCGTGTGTGTGTGTGTGTGTGTGTGTGTGTGTGTGCGTGCGTGTAAGTGAGTGCAATACGTGTGTGATTGTTTATTTGTTTGTGTGTGTGTGTGTGTGTGTGTGTGTGTGTGTGTGTGTGTGTGTGTGTGTGTGTGTGTGTGTGTGTGTGTTTTAGCATAGGATGACCCAGATC
>JAPMUY010002206.1:65000-72500 GCA_026901105.3 Galaxias olidus
TTCCAACTACTTCTGATGCCACATGTCATACCAGCATAACTGAGCTTGAGCAGTTTAGAATCAAGTAGTTAACTGATAGTTATTCAAGTCTGTTGTTAAAACTCTCTTACATTTATGTGGCGAGACTTTTGGCAAGCAAACAATCATGCTTTCACGCCCTAGCCTTTTGCCACCATCATATCAGGTCAGGTTTCTATGTTCACGTGGCATATTTGGTTTGCTTCTTGACATTTGTTGCGTTCACTGACTGATCTGTAGTCTGTTTCTAACGACGTGCAAGATTATGGTCTACTACAGAGCAGTGCATTCCGAAAGACTTTTGAATATCAAAATGGGAGGAAAGGAAAGAGGGTTGCCTGTATGACAGAGAGGGAGAGTCGGCTTTAGGAAGGAAATTCAATCCCAGCCAGTAAGGCTTGCATCCCACCCAACCAGCTGTCTCTCCGCCTCTACTCTCAATCTCGTGCAGTGATGCCTGGACTTTTCACGCACATACGCACATACTCTGCTGTGCTGCTGCTGGGCAGGCACGCGGGGGGGGGGGGGGGGGTTGGGGGTGTATGTCGTCTGCCGTCTGCCGCCTAGTCATTCTTCTACAAACAGACGTAAAAGTTTCCGATGGTGTGTGTGTGTGTGAGAGAGAGAGAGAGAGAGAGAGAGACGTTTTTTAAAGTTTGCCTAAGCTTATAATGTCACTGAATAATATACTCTGTCTTGAAACATGGATTAGTGGCAATGACGTGCTACAGAACATATTCCATGCACCAGGTGATGGGAGCATAGATTTCTCCTTCTAAACCCTGTGTGTGTGTGTGTGTGTGTGTGTGTGGATGCGCGTCGCCGTCAGTGTGGGGGCCGTATAGTTGTCGTGTTTAGAGGGTCACCTGTCGTGCCGCCTCCTGTCAGCGCTCTGCTCCACATGTGTCTATTGATCCATGCCCCCTACCCCCAGGGCGGACCCTTTACGCCGAGGCCGGCCCTGCTCTGTCTCCTCAGCCACGGCTGGAGCACACAGCAGCCTGGCTACCATGGGAACAGGAGCCCTTTTCAGAGAGCCCAGAGCCCCCTTTTTTTTATTCACTCGGAGACTGATGTGGGCTTGGTGTGTCTGTTCTCTATTATGCAGCCAGTCGGGGAGGACTTTTAACACAACAGACGTGACAGGGCTTGCATCATTGGGGCCCTGTTGCTGGAAAGAGAGAGAGCGAGAGAGTGAGAGAGAGCGAGAGGGAGAGAAGGAGAGAGAGAGAGAAAGAGAGAGGGTTGAGGCTGCATGCGCCAGGCAGCCAGAGGGATTTATGGCATTAGCAGGGGCGGGACGGCAGGGAAAGAGGCTGGAAGTCTGCTTGTAAAGGGTTATTCCACAGAGACGAAGGACTGGCGTGAAGGCGTGGAGGAAGAAAGAGAGGGAGAGGGAGAGGAGGAGGAGGAGGAGGAGGAGGAGGGGGGGGTGGTGGTGGGAGTGGGAGAATAGGAGAAGGAGATAGACAGACAGTAGCTAGTAGGCGAGAGAGAGAGAGAGTGTGAGAGAGAGAGAGAGACAGAGATAGAGGGGGTGATTGAGTGCGAGGGGGAGAAGGACAGAAGGAGAGAGAGAAAGGCTTGTGCGAGGGAAGAGGGCAGCGCACACAGAGAGAATGGTGCTGAAAGTAGACACTTAAGACATTTTGAGGAAAGAGCCTGTGTTAAGACTCTCTCTCTCTCTGTGTGTGTGTGTGTGTGTGTGTGTGTGAGAGAGAGAGAGAGAGAGAGAGAGGGGAGGGAGGGAGGGAGAGAGAGAGAGAGAGAGAGAGAGAGAGAGAGAGAGAGAGAGAGAGAGAGAGAGAGAGAGAGAGAGAGAGAGAGAGAGAGAGAGAGAGAGAGAGAGAGAGAGAGAGAGAGAGAGAGAGAGAGAGAGAGAGAGAGAGAGAGAGAGAGAGAGAGAGAGAGAGAGAGAGAGAGAGAGAGAGAGAGAGAGTGTGGCAACCGTTGTTGAGGCTGGAAAGGACAGTGTCCTCGTCATTGTCGTTGACAGTGTTTGCTCCGACTCCAGTGGCCGCATCAACACAATCTCTTATCGCCGTGGACACCGTGTCCTGACGTCACCACTGGACTCTCTCTCACACACACGCACACTGTGGCTGTTGCTGTTCCATCTGTTTTGAGCTCCTGCCCTCGTCTGGGTAAGATGTCAGTCGGAGAGAATGAGTGTTGGGGCGCGCGCACACACACACACACACACACACACACACACAGTACCGCTCTGTGTCACACACACACACACACACACACACACACACACACACACACACACAGTACCGCTCTGTGTGTCACACACACACACAAACTCCCCCTGGGTCTAACTATAATAAATATGTGTGTGTGTGTGTTTGTATGCGATGTGAGATCCAGAGGCTTACAACAGCAGGAAGCCAATCTCACATCCTAACGCTTTCCCTTCCACACACAACAAATGAACTGGGTGGACCGAAATTGACACTGTGGTTGTGTGCGTGCGGGCGTGCGTGCGCGTGAATGTGCGTGCGTGTGCGTGCATGTGAATGTGTGTGTGTCTGATGTTTTTACTTGTTGCTTTGGCTCTAGTTCATACTGACTTGGGAAATGAAGCTAAGGACAGTTCACAGTATTTTAGATGAATGAATAAGACAATAAGCGGTGGAGTAACGTGTGTGTAATGGTGTGATGAAATATGCCACAGTAAATTAATATATACTTCAGTTCCTGTAGGAAGTCATTTTTATAATCTATGACTCATCTCAGGGTTAATCGAAAAATACACCTTGAGTTAGCTGGCTGCAGTACGATCACAAGCTACAAACCTCTCTCTCTCACACACACACACACACACACACACACACACACACACACACACACACACACACACACACACACACACACACACACACACACCGCGTCAATAGTTCCACTGAAACGACCATTGAGGAGAAGTGCTACTCCATCCAGGTTACAGAAATAGGCTACTAGGTCTCACTTCTCCCTGAGAAGCTCTGCGTTGTTGTTTGGTGCTTACTTCTCAGCCATAGAAACTAATGACCTCATTGTGTGTGTGTGTGTGTGTGTGTGTGTGTGTGTGTGTGTGTGTGTGTGTGTGTGTGTGTGTGTGTGTGTGTGTGTGTGTGTGTGTGTGTGTGTGTGTGTGTGTGTGTGTGTGTGTGTGTGTGTGTGTGTGTGTGTGTGTGTGTGTGTGTGTGTGTTATAATTAGCCCGGTGACTTCTCTCCTTGGCTGGACAGGGTCAGTATCAGCCGGCTCCAGCGGAACTAATCCATCAGTTCCTTATTTTAGACACCCTCCCTGCAATGACTAGAGCTCTCTCTGTATGTATGTGTGTGTGTGTGTGTGTGTGTGTGTGTGTGTGTGTGAGAGAGAGACTTTACATACCTTTGTGTTAGATAGAGAAACTCCCCTCTGTAGTCTGTACGTGTGTCTGTTTCTGAAACTGCCAGTGAATTATGAATGGTGGTATTTTGTGTGTGTCCCCCCCGCGACCCTGCATAGGATAAGCGGAATAGCTAATGGATGGATGGATGGATGGATGGATGGTATTTTGTGTGTTCCTCTCAAGTGTGTGTACATTCAGTCAGCATCTGGAGGGTCAGGGGCCTTCATTACATCTGGTTCCCTGATGCTGGACCTGGCTTCTACAAACCAAAGATCCCAGGCGGATGAAGGCACCCCAAACAGACATGGTCAGATCTGGAGGAGGGGTCACTGGGATCTGCGTCGGGCCGGGCGGCCATGTTGAATTCCAAAAGCAGCAGCAGCAGCAGTGGCAGACTGTTTCAGACGGCTTCTCCCATAGAACCAGAGGCGGGCCCTCACCACACAGTCTGAGCCCTGCTGTAATTAGGGTTTTCTGTCTGTCCGTGTGTGTTTGTGTTTTTGTGTTTGTCTGTTAGAAAGAGAAAGGTTGGCAGGAAGAATGTGGAGAGAGAGAGAGTAAGCGCGTGAGCGAGCGAGCTGGGAAAAAAAACGTAAAGTTCAGTACGGCGATAGGAACGAGGGAATCTGTGGAAACAAAGCAGCGAAAGGTGGAAGTAGGGAAGAGGATTAAGAGACTTCAATAAAAAGGCCTGCTAGAGGAAGAGGATGGCTGCCGATGGGAGGAAGGGTACTGGCCCGGGTCTCTAAATTCTTTCAAGGCCGTGAGGAGACGACTGCTCTGATGCAAAGGGCTGAATCTTCTTTTCTGGAAACGTCTTCATCCTCTTTATAGAGATGGTAGAGGAATACGTGTAGGATTTGTAAAGCAGCTTTTCCGAGGAGGAGGAGGAGGAGGTAGTTGTCATTGGCGAAGGTGACCCCTGACCCAGAGGCGACAGGTGTTGACGACCAACTGTCGCCCTCCGTCCGTCTCTCTTGTTGTCATGGCGAACAGGCGTCATTCCTATTCCTGGGAATAACAGGAATCCGTCCGTGGTTCCATTCCCGAGCCCCACTGTTCCCAGTGCCGCCGTCTCTCTGATCTGAAGGGATTGAAGTAAGAAGTCGTAAAGCATAAGAAGCACGCGGGTCAGGATTACACCAAGCCGGTTCTCCTCGGTCACATTTCCATTTTCCCCAAACCCTCCTCTAAGAAGCTTGCGTGATTTGGGAAAGATGTCTTTATTTAAAAAAAAATTCGGGGGGACATGCGGCTCTCATGTACTTTCCGAGCTATATTTGGAACTTCATCCTATGATCTTTTTTTATGCTGTGAGTCAGAAACAGAGGGGGATGGTCACAGGGCTTCAGTGAGATGTTGACTAACAACACAGAGCAGCACTTCTGACGGACAGGTCAGTTTAAAGAAGAGCTCGGTGTAGCCGGACTATGGTGGCAAAGAGGAAGGGAAATCAATAGTAGTACTCAACTCTGCTGTTAGCTACTAGCCAGCTATGTAGCCAGTCGCTTTCTTTGGAACAAAGTTAATACATTTTTTGAAGATTTTGGTCTTTGGATCTTACCCACAGTTTGGAGATCATTTCACAATATTATATATATATATATTTTTTATATATATATAAAAAAAATGTCCCGTTGTTTTCCATGCTGATTTGATCAAACATTAAACACATTACCTGTGTGAGGATTGAGGAGAACCAGGGGACTGATGGGAAACGTAGTCTGGAGGAGCCAACAGGCTTCCTCACTTGAGGCCTCTGGCAACTCTTGTCTCCATGGAGGACTGGACCAAGAAATCTCAGGTAGTAAACTCAGAAAGAGGAGCGTCTCTCGCTGGATATGGATAGCAATAAATACAATACAAATTATATTACTAATAATCTTTCAAGAGACCCAATTATAAAATGCACTTTTTCATTAACGCTATCTACCCAAATGGAGTTAACAGACATTGGTTTGAGTTGAGCTGATTGACAGCAGTAATGAAACCTTGAGTTATAAATGTTTATGAGGGATTGAAGACCAAGGTCACTCCTCCAGCGCCATAACAGTTGATCTGTATGTAACCACCCCGAATAATTTGAATGGATCTAGATCCTGTTTCATTTGAATAGATCCCATTTCACGCCATTTGATAAGAAGTAGCAAGGCCGTCTCCTGTTTCCCGTCGACCGGATGCAACAATTGTTTATTAGAGCGTCTTGTTTCATGTTTCTTTTTGGATGCGGTTAGCAGCAGCTATGTGGCGCTACGCTAGTCTCTCTATCAGGAAGACCAGACACAGAGAGACCCACTTCAACTGTCAGCTAAGAGAGAGACTGGGTGATGGGAAACCACTACATTCTCTATTTTTTATTATTGCCTTCCATTTCGAAGGTTTGTTCGGGGGCAGAGAACCGTATAAGCCAATGTAAGATTATGTGTATTATCATACAATTGGCCTCTTGTCATTTTCAGGTTATTTTGAGCGAGAGACTCCTTTATTTTTGACTTAAAACTATTCCAAGTGGATGAAAAAGTAGTGTTCACTCTTTGCACGCAAGCGTTTCTTTTGTTGTTTAAGTGCGTCGTTAGGATCCTTTCTGCTGTCGTTATTTTTTTTTTCCTTCTGTCCCTCAGTTGTCAAAAATAAGCCCTTGTTCTTTTGTTTGCTTCACAGACAGCAGCTATTCCCAGCGGAGCCCAGAATTACAGTTGGGAGTTCTTTTATGTAAATGAGAAGGAGCTGATCTGGCAGAATGAAATGCAGGCTCGCATTCCTGACTGGGCTTTTTGTGTCCCGCGGCTTTTGTCAAGGTGCTCATTTGGCTGTGTGGCTGCTGGAGGCCAGGCCCGGATCGCGCCAGCAACGCAGCCCCCTCTTAAACCCTGACAGGCCCACTGACTGACTGGCTGGATTTAGGTGCCCTGACTCCTAGCTTAGACCTATCTGGACGGACACTCACACACACACACACACATAGACACACATACGCACATACACGTGCACAAACGCACGCACACACACACACACACGGTTGCCAAAGTAACTTTGTGCTTCCCCAAGCGATGTTGTTTTGGTCGCCGTCCAAATGACACCAGCCTGCCTCTCGAGATTGTTTTTCTCTCCCGGACGGAGATGATTTAGTTGATTAAGGCATTTCATTTACAAAGTCATCTTTAAAAAAAAATGTTGCCGGTAACAGTCGCTGGGACGTCAGAGTTGTCTGTTTACTAGGGCTGGGTATTGGCAGGAATCTGGCGATACCATATGTGTCACGATACAGGGGTTACGATTCATTTGCGATACTGTAAGCAAGGCGATTTATTGATCTAATGTAATCTTTGGAAAACTGCTATGACTGAGAGACTGGCCAACTGACAGACAGACTGGCTGACTGGCTGGTTGACCGACTGAATGGCTGACCGACTGGCTGACTGACCGGCTGGCTGAGGGACTGACCTAAGGTGGCTCATCAAAACAAGGCTTTATATAATTACTATATACTATATAATTACACGCCCATGGAGTCATACACCTTAATTATGGACAAACTCTCTCTCTCTCTCTCTTTCCCTCTTTCTTTCACTTTCTGTCTGTGTGTTAATCTTGAACAGACGCTTTTTCCAGAGTCGGTGGGGTTCAGATAGTGCTGAAAATGTATTTTATTGACCAGTACAGTATGATATATCGCCCAGCACTAGGGTCGCTCTAGGGCCTTGGCTAACGGCCACACACACACACACACACACACACACACACACACACACACACACACAGGTACTAATACAGGCAATTACAAACACTCTGTCCTGCTTCGTCCACTAAATGTCTCTCTCTTTTTCTGCCTCAGCCTCCTCCTGGCTCTCTGGAACAATCAGCGACACCCCTGCCCTCCCCGTAAAGTCCAGTTGCGTCATGTTTTGATCATATTGACAAAATGGCCACGTGGTTGTCAGCGTTACACAATTTCCTGCAGATGGGCCTGGTTATGAATCATATCAGGGTTATTGAGAAACTCGTCACAAAATGGAGTTGTATAGTTCCCACCCTTTTCTGCTGCGATAGTAGGCCCTGACCACAGCTGTGTGTGTGTGTGTGTGGCAGCAGGCGACG
>JAPMUY010002206.1:80000-82500 GCA_026901105.3 Galaxias olidus
TCTTCCTGCAACCCCCGCCCCCCCACTCTCTCGCTCTCATGCTGACAATGCTTCATCCTGTACTCATTCTAACTTCCCTAGAATCCTGGAATGAGGGGGCGTTCCCTTCACCGGAAACACAGAGAGAGACTGAGTGACTGAATGAAAGAGAGAGAGGAGGGGGGGGGGGGGGGCTGAGTGAATGTATGAAGAGGGAAAGATTGATATATATACAGAGTGGGGATGGGGGGGGTGCTGAGTGAATGAAAGAGAAAGAGAGAGTGGGGGGGGCTGAGTGAATGAATAAAGAGAGAGATAGAAGAGAGGAGGGGAGAGAGAGAGAGAGAGAGAGAGAGAGAGAGAGAGAGAGAGAGAGAGAGAGAGAGAGAGAGAGAGAGAGAGAGAGAGAGAGAGAGAGAGAGAGAGAGAGAGAGAGAGAGAGAGAGAGAGAGAGAGAGAGAGAGAGAGAGAGAGAGAGAGAGAGAGAGAGAGAGAGAGAGAGAGAGAGAGAATGAAAATGAAAAAGACAGAGAAATGAAGGACACAGAAATAAAGCTAAAGCGAGAGAGGGGAGACCGCGGGGTAGGCAGGTGTGTGTGTGTGTGTGTGTGTGTGTGTGTGTCTGAGTGTAGGAGTGGAAGTGGGGATGGGGTTGGGTGGCGTTGATGTACAATGGCCAGCTGTATTGGTCATTGAGGTGACTCAGTGCTGATGTCACCACTGTAGGAACAGACACACAGACACACATAGAGACAGATACACACACAGTGGGCGGGGCCACCAGCACCAAAATGCTGTGAGGTAAGCGGGACAGGAAGGAACACACACACACACACACACACACACACACACACACACACACACACACACACGCACATACACAAACACACACACACACACACATGCTGTAGGCAGGGTCACGGCTGTAGATCAAACAGGGCTCCAGATTATGTCCAGTACTGTGTAACACATAGTCAGTGAGTGTATAGGAAGATACGTTCATTAGGCAGTAATATACAGAGTGCCCATTGGGGTCAGAGGGGTAGCGTAGGTTAGTGGCCTATCACTATCATGTCCAATAGCCTTAGCTCTACTGCAGTGCCCAGCAGGCTTCATTAAGCCATACCTCAGGTTCACTAACAATCCCTTATGGCTGTGTAGCAGGATTACTTCATAGAGCAAATCCTCGGTCTGATGAACAATCCCTTATGGATGATGCAAGATTAGTTTACAGAGCGAGTCTTCATTTCACAAACAATCCCTTATGGACTCGTAATGAGATGTGAGGTTCCTGCATTCGTTCGTTCACTGTCTTTAGTGTAGAGATTTAACGACGCTGCGCTGGCCGTTGAACTGAGGGCCATAGTCCACTTTGGAATGACCCCAGTGCTGTTACACTGGCGTGGAACAGGGCCAAGGGGCTGTAATCTGATGCTCCAAGGTCAGCGAAATGAAACCCTGCTCGTCCGCAGGCAGAGCCTGGGTTATAGTAGTTTTTTCCAGGAAGTGGTCTGGTCCATATTTGCCAGTTCATATTAGGGATGGGCATTTTAGGCAATATCACTATTAGAATATTCTATCAAAAATATTTCGGTTAATCTATTAACCAAAATGAAAAGAGAGTGTTTTTAAAAATTAAACAATTCCACTATATGTAATGCAGCCTGAAGGGCTTCCGTGATCTGGCTAAATAAAAATATTCCTTTTCCAATTTCTGAACATTTCTTACTCTGACACATTTGGAGAGATTTACTTTGATCTCTGAGCGGAGAGTCGGCGCTATAAAACGCATGTGTTTGTATTGGTGATCCAGCGCACTAGCGCCTTCAGTTGGCGCGCTGCCTGTGAGTTATACTTGATGTGGAAAGCAGGGAAAATGTATCTAATGCATTGAAATTGTGCTTTTTCCCTTCAACTTTTTACATATTTCAATGGCATTGGTGTACAAATTATAAACAGTATGTAATCAAAATAGCTAATGAACCTAATATTTAAATTAACTTTAGGCACAAACATAAATAAATAACTGCAGCTATATTCGAATACCCACATCATTTCGAATAATCGAATATTCAAATAATCGTGCCCATCCCTAGTTCATGTAGGTCTCTACAGACAGAGGCAGAAAGGTAGTAATCTTCAGGAAGTAGTCTGGTTCAGAAACACCAGCTCATATAAGTTTACATTCCTACAGACAGAGGCAGAAAGGTCGTAATCTTCAGGAAGTAGTCTGGTTCAGAAACACCAGCTCAAATAAGTTTACATTCCTACAGAGGCAGAAAGGTAGTTATCTTCAGGAAGTAGTCTGGTTCAGAAACACCAGCTCAAATAAGTTTACATTCCTACAGACAGAGGATGTCCCATTACTTCAGGCAGACTGTGCTACAGATAGCAGTTCATATAAGTTTACACTCCTACAGACAGAGGCGGAAAGGTAGTTATCTTCAGGTGGTAGACTGTGCTAAAAATGCCAGCTTACATAAGTTTACATTCCTACAGACGGTAGTCTTCAGGTCATAGA
>JAPMUY010002206.1:87500-112500 GCA_026901105.3 Galaxias olidus
CAGTTCTGTCTTTAGCACTGATACATATAGTATGTGGATAGCTAGATCCATCCCTGTGCTTAGCATAGATACACTGATATATGATCCATATCCATATGGATAGGTAGACATATCCATGTTCTTGAGGTCGATACTGTAGATCGATGGATACATGCTTACTTAGTTCCATCCATATGCTTAGCATTCATAAACGGATGTTTAGAGTGGTAGATACATTTAACTGTGTCTCCTGGCCCTGTGCTTGGCTTCGACAGAGACTGATAGATTATGGAGAGTAACTCATATGTCTGTGCTCTGCATTGATAGATTTATGGATCATAGTCATATCCGTGTGTTTAGAATTGATGCTGTAGGTCGATGGATAAATGGATAGTTCGTTATATCCCTGCACTTAACATGGATGGATGAATAGATTGATGGTCAGTCTTATTTCTGTGCTGGGCATTGATAGATATGTGGATGGCTTGTCATTTTCGCGTGCTTAGCATTGACAGATTGATAAGAATATGGATAGTTAGTTATTCCTCCCACTTGGCAAGGATTCTGTAGATCGCTAGGTATATACATGGATAGTTAGTTGTATTGCTGTTCTTTAAGCTTCATAAGTTGATAGATACATTTACAGTTATCCTTTCCCTAAATCTTTAAAGATCGATAGATACATGGATAGTTATGTCCCTGTTCTTGAAGCTTTATAGATTGATATATTGATAGTTAGTTGGATCCTTTTTCCTAAATAAAGCTTTACAGATCGATAGATATGTTAATAGTTAGCTGTATGTATCTCTGTTCTTTAAGCTTTATAGATCGATAGATACATGGATAGTTAGCTTGAAGCTTTATAGATTGATAGATACATGGATAGTTAACTTTAAGCTTTATAGATCAATAGATACATGGATAGTTAGTTATGTCCCTGTTCTTGAAGCTTTATAGATTGATAGATACATGGATGGTTAGCTGTATTGCTGTTCTTTATATATTGATAGATGGAAAGCTATTTTCTAGTGTGTCTTTCAGTCTTACATCCGTTAGTTCCTTGACCTCTGCTATTTAGAAAACCACTTAACCTCTTGTCCTGACCCCGCAATCCCCATACCACCCTCCTCCCATCCCCTCCCCTGGGCCTCAGGGCCTGTTGGTCGTTGTAGTCTTTAGTTAGCGGTAACCCCAGTGACCCTAAGTGCACAGTGCCGAATTCCAGTTCAGCCTGAAGGGAACTGTCCAGGTTCACATCCTTTAGGATTTCATGGGAATTGAGTAATGACATGGACACACATACACACACGGACACACACACAGTTACACACAAACCTACACTGGTTGACACTTAGACACACACAAACATACACACACATGCACAGACACACACAAACATACACTGGTTCACACACACACACACACACACACACACACACATACACGTACACACAGACGTACATGAACACACATTCATTCTGTCTGTCTCTTTGACTCACTCCCTGAGTCCCTCACTCACTCTGTGCTGGAAAGTCTATCACCGGAGACAGGAGGTATATTCCACCTCCATGAATCAGCTGCTACATGTTGGAACTAGTCCACTCCACTCCACACCCCTCTGCTGCCTCTCTAAGCTCCATTCACCTGTGTGTGCGTGCGTGCGTGCGTGCGTATCTGTATTTGTGTGTGTGTGTGTGTGTGTGCGTGCGTGCGTGCATGTGTGCGTGTAGGGAGGGGGGGAGGGTGTTTGCAGCACCTTCCAGTACATTGACAGACATCCATTATCCTGTTAATACAAACCACAACAAGTCATACAACAAGTCTGCACATCTTTTTATTTTGTCATCCCTCCATTGCTTCCTCCCTCCATACCACCCTCCTCCTCCCTCCATACCACCCTCCTCCTTCCTCCTGCTTCCAGTACATACTTCCCCCCAGAGGAACGTAGACTCTATAGACAAACTACATAGGCCTGTGTGTTGAGAGATGCAGCTAGTCTACACACACACACATGCTGCATCACTGACATGCACTATGGCTCTTACTGTGTAGAAACTAATATGATCCTGTTGTCTGTCGTGTCTTCTCCCTCCTCTCCTCCCTCTTCCCTCCCTCCCCCTCTCCTCTCTTTCCTCCTCTCTCCTCTCTTCCTCTCAGTTCGGCGCTGTCTTCCTGTCACAACCGAGTCTACCAGAGTCTGGCCAATCTGATTCGCTGGTCCGACCAGGTGATGCTGGAGGGGATCGACCTGGAGGACAAAGACCACGTGGTCGCCGTGACTACCGTCATCAAAGCCGTTCTGGACGGGGTCAAGGTGTGTGTGTGTGTGTGTGTGTGTGTGTGTGTGTGTGTGTGTGTGTGTGTGTGTGTGTGTGTGTGTGTGTGGAGGGGGGTGTCAGAACGGAGGGAGGGGAGGGGGTCAAGGTGGAAGGGAGGGAGTGAGTGAGGTAAGGGAGGGGGGTCAAGGTGGGTTGTTATTGACCCTGGCAACAGCGTAGAAAAACACAGTGCGCCAGACTCTCCAGTGTGCCAGACTCTCCAGTCGGCTCTACATCCTCTATTTCTACGGTGCACACCTTCTGTGGTTCTTTGTTGTTGATCACAGGAGAAGATTGTGCACACGGCTGGTTAAATAGACACACCCTCGTTTGTGAAATAAGTCAGTCATTAAAAAACCCAGCCACATACACAGGCACATGCAGCTTCTTTAAGTCTGTACATTCAGCTTAAGCATAGTCCTAAACCGTTAGCACAAACACATTCATACTAATAGGCATATGAATATTTCAGTTATAAGGATCGTTTGAATGTGTTGTTGTTACTGCGTTCTCTTTATGAGACTGGCTGTGTTGGTTGGGTTTAACAGGAGCTGGTGAAGCTGACCATTGAGAAACAGGAGCAGCCTTCTCCAACCAGCCCTAACAAAGCTACGCTACCTTCTGCTGCTGCTGCTGCTGCTGCTGCCGCCGCCGCCGAGAGGTTACACACACACACACACACACACACACACGCACTCACAGACACACACATATACACACACGGACACATGGACGCACACTTTCACACCAACAACACGTGCATTTTGAATTTTTTTGAAATATATGTAATATTTTGAAAGGACCTTAGTTTTAGAATTCTCCTTGCCACATCAACAACCCACTCCTCATACAGCCACATATAATGTAATTTCATAAAAACTCACCATAAAGATGTGTATATATATATTAAGATAAAAATAATGACACTAATTATAATAAATGTAAGTGTGTCTTATACATGTTTCACATATACAGCCCATATCTATTTTAATGCCTTTATCAAACATGTTATTTTAGGGTTACGTATTTATTAAACTCATGTTTATATTTAAGTGTTTTAATATTTTTTTAAACCCAGCTCATCGTCAAGTCTACCTGTGACGGACAGGGAGAAGGACGTCCCACACAGGAAGACCTCTCCGGCCGCCACGCCCTCTGAGGCCGCCTCCTCTTCCTCCTCCTCCTCCGAAAGGCCGGACGAAGACGTGGCCCCGCCCAAACCCCCGCTCCCCGGCGCCAAGATGGCCGAGCTCAGGTGAGGATATTATTATGGGATGTCGTTGGTATCGCGGCCGCGGGGTTTGTGGCTTTCGTCTGACGCGAGAAGGACCAAGTGCACGTGGATGAGGAAGTGACTGGAAGAAACCGCATTTCTCACAACGTCATTAGGAGTGATTTATGTGAAAATCTGATTGAAGCGAAAAAAGAGACTTGAACCAGATCGTTTCCTTCTCCAAAATGAAATACACAAATTTTTATTTTATTTTTCCACTTCCTGTTTTCCCAATGGCCGTCGACAGTTACAGTAGGAAAGCAGAAGTGGCTGAAGCCGCTCTCTCGACTGTGGTTGAAAATAACGGGGACGTTTCCCCTTGCTCTGACCGCTGGCCCACGACGCTGAGGCCACAAATAGCAGGAGTATTGCCAGTATTTAAAAAGAATTCTCTGCCCAGTCTACTTCAAAGTGAACCGTCTTTTACAGGAAACAAGTCAGAAAATCGTTTATAGATTAGACTGCCAATGAGGAACCGAATCCAGGCGGGGGTTTTTTTAGAGAGATTTTTTTGTTTAGTCTCAATAATCTTTAGTTCTCTCCAAGCGGGCTGAGAAGGATTGGTGCGTGTGGGTTTTCTTCTTCCAGGGTAAACCAGGTCACTTTCCCTTCTTTGGCTTTTGGTGTCATTGCTGTCACTGAAGTGGTTGGTGATGGTCTGCCTCTCTCTCTCTCTCTCGCTCTCTCTCTCTCTCTCTCTCCCCCTCTCTCTCTCTCTCTCTCTCTCTCTCTCTCTCTCTCTCGCGCTCTCTCTCTCTCTCGCGCTCTCTCTCTCTCTTTTACTCTCCATCTATTTTTCTGGCTCCTCTATCTCCCTACCTTTCTCTTTTTCTCTCTCTTTCTCTTACTCACTGTCGCTCTATCCCTATTCATAGTTTTCGCTCCCTCTCTACCCCTCTTGCCTTTTCTCTCCCTCTTTCTCTCTCTCTCTCTCTCTCTTTCTCTCTATTACTTTCTCTAAGTCATAATGTTTCTGTGGTCTCTCTCTTTCTCTCTCTGTTGGGGAGCAGAGCCCAGTTAAGTGCTGAGGCTGACCAAAGAAGACCTGCTTTGAAGGAAAAGTATGTCAGCCAATAGGATCGTCCCAATTGCATCTAATTGCCCTTCCTCCTTCATCCCCGTTCCCTGATTGGGTGACAGTGCTTTGTCCTCGTGCATGTTTGATTGGTCTGCATCCCGAACCACGCTGGGAAAAAAAGCACTCGTCGTCCAATCAGACGGTGCATGAGTGTGTGTGACTGACCTATCGGTGTCCTTGCTGGCCAATAATAACCCCCCCCCCCCCCCCGCGCGCGTATCCCCCTGTGGTTTGTTCTGTGTTCCCTGTTTGATCTGAAGTCCACCTGCAGTGTGTATGGAGGGATTACCGCCAGCCTTGTGTTCAAAAGGGATCAAAGAGGCAGAGGATGAAAACCTTTTTAACCCATACCACCTGCCCTTACAGACCGATGACAAAGTTCACGGCAGGTCTTAACATGAATGTTATCCATCCCAAAGAACAGTGACTTGTCTGTGTCTGTGTGTGTGTTTGTGTGTGTGTGCTGTGCATGTATGCATTGTCACAGTGCATATGTGTGTGGAAATGTCCAATGTGTATTTGGTTAGGTTGTGATGGCTTGTTCGTGTTGTCTACGCCATGTATTTTGAGAATACTAAGTTCAAATCTCCTTATTGAACCTCATTACACTGACCACTGCTCTCCTCATGTCTAAAATCAAATCTTTTTCTCTACCTCTCTCTTTGCTCTCCCTCTCTCCTTCTGCTAACTCTTTCCTGTTTTCCCTGGCTCAGTCCTCCTCCTGCTCTGCCTCCTAAGAAGCGCCAGTCGGCCCCGTCCCCGACGCGGGTGGCGATAGTGGCCCCAATGAGCCGAGGATCCAGCCTCCCCTGCAGTGTCCATAGACAGGTAAGAGATACACCCGACCACTGTTTAGACTGGCGGCCATTTTACATTCAGCCTCCTTAGGCGGGTAAGAGAGAAACATACAAACACTGTTTAGACTGGTGGACATTTTACATTCAGTGTTCATCGATGTGTAAGTGAGAGACATACAAACACTGTTTAGACCGGCAGACATTTTACATTCAGCGTCCATAGACAGGTAAGAGAGAGAGACACCCGCTCATTGTCTAGGCCGCCAGCCATTTTGTAGTCAGCGTCCATAGACAGGTAAGCGAGAAACACCCGACCACTGTTTAACCTGTCAGCCATTTTACATTCAGCGTCCATAGGCAGGTAAGAGAGATACACCCGACCACTGTTTAAACTGTCAGCCATTTTACATTTAGCGTCCATAGGCAGGTAAGAGAGATACACCCGACCACTGTTTAAACTGTCAGCCATTTTGCATTCGGTCTCCTTAGGCGGGTAAGTAAGACAGACAAACACTGTTTAGACTGGTGGACATTTTACATTAAGCGTCCATAGACAGATAAGAGAGACACCCGGCCACTGTTTAGACTGGCGGCCATTTTACATTCAGCCTCCTTAGACAGGTAAGAGAGAAACATACAAACACTGTTTAGACCCGCAGCCATTTTACATTCAGCCTCCTTAGACAGGTTAGAGAGAAACACCTGATTTCTGTTTAAGCCGCCATTTTACTTTCAGCGTCCATAGACAGGTAAGAGAGATACACCCGACCACTGTTTAGACTGGCGACCATTTTACATTCAGCGTCCATCGATGTGTAAGTGAGACATACAAACATTGTTTAGACCGGCAACCATTTTACATTCAGCACCATAGACAAGTAAGAGAGACACCCGCTCATTGTCTAGGCCGCCAGCCATTTTGTAGTCAGCGTCCAAAGACAACGAAGAGAGAGAAACACAAATGCTGTTTACAGACACTGTTTAGGCCGTCACCCGTCCATGGATGCTGAACGTAAAATGGCAACACAGACCCCAAAATACGGTTTAGTAATTTTACATACAGCCATAGTCATTTCACTGCTAGTAGTAGTAGTAGTCATTTAACGGAAATGCTGATTTGTTGTAGAGCTGACAGTCATATTAGATTTAGTTTTAGTAATTTGTTTTAGCACTTTGGTATAATTTTATCTTCTATCTTTTTTGTCCACTTTGGTTTTATTTATAGTTTGCTCCATTAAATATTTAGTTACATTTGATTTGTTTTTTGTCATTTGAGTTTTTGTCATGGAAAATAGGTTATTTGCTATTTATTATTGTATTATATTGTGTTATTATTGTCTAAGAAATGAACTGTGGGCAGAAAGACAGTGGCGCCATTTTTAAACGAGTCTAATTGAGTTTATTAGATTGTTTGAGCACATGAAGCATGTAAAGCAGATTAAGGTTGAAGATGAGAGGCGTGAGGGGGTGGATGCCCTGGAATCACACTTTAATTTACTCATAAACCCTGTTATAACGACACCGTTTATACTGCAGACGCTCATAAAATATTTGTGACCAAAAGCAATAAGGGTAAATTCTATGTTTTCATTTGTGTATCTAGTTCTATTTTTGGCAAGTCAGAAAGTTAGTGAGGTTGGGGGAATTGTAAGTCATGTAATGTATGTAGTAAAGTAAATTACCATGGTATGATGCGTCTGAGAATAGAATTTGACACTCTGTGTCCTAATTTAAACGTGTGTGTGTGTGTGTGTGTGTGTGTGTGTGTGTGTGTGTGTGTGTGTGTGTGTGTGTGTGTGTGTGTGTGTGTGTGTGTGTGTGTGTGTGTGTGTGTGGTGCCAGCAGCAGGACTACGAGCAGGACTTCCACCAGAGGCGTTTCTCGGGGGGCAGCCGGTCGTACGGGGGCGACTCCCCGCGCCTCTCTCCCTGCAGCAGCATGGGGAAACTCAGCAAATCAGACGAGCAGCTCTCTTCCATGGAGCAGGACAGCGGACAGTGCTCCCGAAACACCAGCTGTGAGACGCTCGGTATGCACACACACATACACACATAGACATATATACATATACGTACATAGATATATACACACACATATACGTATATATACATATACACACACATAGACATACGTATACGTACATGGATATATACACACACATAGACATATATACATATACGTATATAGATATATACACACACATAGACATACATACATATACGTACATAGATATATACACACACATAGACATATATACATATACGTATATAGATATATACAAACACATAGACATATATACATATACGTATATATGTATATACACACACTTAGACGTACATATACATACATATACGTATATACACACACATAGACATATATACATATACTTATATATGTATACACAACCATAGACATACATATACATACATATACGTATATACACACAAATAGACATATTGTATATATATATTTACACGCACATAGACATATACATATACGTATATAGATATATACACACACATAGACATATATACATACATATACGTGTATATACACACACAGACATACATAAATATACGTATATAGATATAAACAAACACATAGACATATATACATATATTTATATATATGTATACACACACATATACATATATATACACACACACATATACATATATATACACACACATATACATATATATACACACATATATATACACACACACATAGACATATATACTTATATATATATATATATATATATATATATATACACACACACAGACATATATACATATACGTATATAGATATATACACACACATAGACATACATATACATACAGTACTGTGCATAGGTTTTAGGCACGGGATGCGGTTTTGAAGGCGAAGGGTGGTCACACGAAATGTTGATTTGGGACAGATTTGCTTTGCCCTCACTTTGTATTTTATGAATTGATAAAAAAATAATCAATTAACGTTAATATTTTTTACATATTTATATCTTTTCCGAACTTTAAAGACTTCACACCTGCCTAAAACGTTTGCACAGTACTGTACATATACGTATATACACACACATAGACATATATACATATACGTATATATGTATACACACACATAGATATATACATATATGTATATATATACACACACACATAGACATATATACATATACGTATGTATATATATACACACACGTAGACATACAGTGCCTTGCAAAAGTATTCACCCCCCTTGGCTAGTTACTTATTTTGTTACATTACAACCTGTAATTTAAATGTTTTTTTAATCAGAATTTTATGTGATGGATCTGCACAAAATAGTCTAAGTCGGTGAAGTGAAATGAGAAAAATATATATTAAAAATTATTTTTTTAAATAAAAATCTGGAAATTGGCATGTGCATATGTATTCACCCCCTTTTCTATGAAGCCCCTCAAAAGTTCTGGTGCAACCAATTACCTTCAGAAGTAACATAATTAGTGAAATGAAGTCCGCCTGTGTGTAATCTAAGTGTGACATGATCTGTCAGTATAAACACACCTTTTCTGAAAGGTCCCAGAGGCTGCAACACCACTAAGCAAGGGGCATCACACCATGAAGACCAAGGAGCTCTCCAAACAAGTCAGGGACAAAGTTGTTGAGAAGTACTAGTCAGGGTTGGGTTATAAAAAAATATCCAAATCTTTGATGATCCCCGGAGCACCATCAAATCCATCATCTTCAAATGGAAAGAACATGGTACCACAACAAACCTGCCAAGAGAGGGCCGCACACCAAAACTCACAGACCGGGCAAGGAGGGCATTAATCAGAGAGGCAGCACAGAGACCAAAGGTAACCCTAAAGGAGCTGCAGAGTTCCACAGCAGAGACTGGTGTATCTGTACATGGGACCACAATAAGCCGTACACTCCATAGAGCTGGGCTTTATGGAAGAGTGGCCAGAAAAAAGCCATTACTTAGTGTTAAAAATAAGATGGCACGTTTTGAGTTTGCCAAAAGGCATGTGGGCGACTCCCCAAATGTATGGAGAAAGGTGCTCTGGTCAGATGAGACTAAAATTGAACTTTTCGGCCACCAAGAAAAACGCTATGTCTGGCGCAAACCCAACACATCCCATCACCTCAAGAACACCATCCCCACTGTGAAACATGGTGGTGGCAGCATCATGCTGTGGGGATGTTTTTCAGCAGCAGGGACTGGGAAACTGATTCGAGTCGAGGGAAAGATGGATGGTGCTAAATACAGGGATATTCTTGAGCCAAACCTGTTTCAGTCTGCCTGTGATTTGAGACTGGGACGGAGGTTCACCTTCCAGCAGGACAATGACCCAAAGCATACTGCTAAAGCGAGACTCGAGTGGTTTAAGGGGAAACATTTAAATGTGTTGGAATGGCCTAGTCAAAGCCCAGATCTCAATCCAATTGAGAATCTGTGGTCAGACTTGAAGATTGCTGTTCACAAGCGGAAACCATCCAACATGAAGGAGCTGGAGCAGTTTTGCCTTGAGGAATGGGCAAAAATCCCAGTGGCAAGATGTGGCAAGCTCATAGAGACTTATCCAAAGCGACTTGCAGCTGTAATTGCCGCAAAAGGCGGCTCTACAAAGTACTGACCTTAGGGGGGTGAATATATATGCACGCTGAAGTTTTCTGTTATTTTGTCCTATTTGTTGTTTGCTTCACAATAAAAAAAAAATCTTCAAAGTTGTAGGCATGTTCTCTGGATGAAATCATGCAAACCTTCAAACAATCCATTCTAATTCCAGGTTGTGAGGCAACAAAACATGAAAAATGCCAAGGGGGGTGAATACTTTTGCAAGGCACTGTATATACATGTATAAATGTACACACACACATCTTTCCTGGTTAAATTAAAGGTTATAAAAAAAAAAACATAAACACATCCACATGCATATGCGCACACACACACACACACACACACACATATACACACTCATCCACTACACACACACAAACACACAAGTAGATAAACTCGCGCTCATTTTAAATAAAGGCAGTTTGAGTGACACTTGGTATGTACGCACACACACACACACATACTTGAATTACTCAACTGTGTGTTTGTTTGCAAAGCCGAACCTCTTCCTCCTTTGTGTCCCTGCAGACAACACGGAGACGTACGACCCGGACTACGACTTCCTCCACCAGGACCTGTCTGTGGGGGAGCACCTCCCACCCCAGCCCCCCGGCGGCTGCCTCAGCCCCCTCCCGGAGTCGCACAGCGAGTCCTCCTCCCCGGTGCCCGGCCAGCTGCCCTCCCACCCCCGCTTCAGCGCCCCGCCGGGCCCCCTCCTCCACCACGCCTCCGCCCGGAGCCCCCAGTCCCCTTCCCCCGTCAACCCGCGGCTCAGCGCCCCGCCCGCCCTGCCCCAGAAGAAGCGGCGCAGCGCCCAGGTGTCGCCGTTCCTGGACGGCCGGCTGATGTACGAGCGCTACCCGTCGCAGTACGACAACCTGTCGGAGGAGGAGCTGCTGCACCCCACGCCGCCCTTCCCCCTCTTCACCGCCGTGTCGCCGCTGCCCGCCGCGCACGCCAACGGCGACCTGTTCGCCCCGCAGTACGCCGCCGTCGACGGCGACGCCCCGCCCGGGTCCCCCCCGCCCCTGCCGGAGAAGAAAGGCAAACACAGTGAGTACGGAGAGAACGAGTAGAGGAAGAGAGAGAGAGAGAGAGAGAGACGCGGAAAGAAAGAGAAGAGACGGAGAGAAAGAGTAGAGGAAGAGAGAGATAACAGAGAAAGAAACAGGGGACGTAGTAGAGAAAGAAAGAGAGACAAAGAGAAAGCGTAGAGGAAAAGAGAGAGATAACAGAGAAAGAAACAGGGGACGTAGTAGAGAAAGAAAGAGAGACAAAGAGAAAGCGTAGAGGAAGAGAGAGAGATAACAGAGAAAGAAACGGGACCACCTAGTACAGAAAGAGAGAGAGAAATGGGGCTTGGTAAAGAAAGAGAGAGAGAAATGGGGCTTGGTAAAGAAAGAGAGAGAGAAATGGGGCTTGGTACAAAAAGAGAGAGAGAAACAGGGGGCTGGTACAGAAAGAGTCATGCCCCAGTAGTAGAGGATTCTGTTGTTCCTCCATTCTTGACCCTCGTCACCAGTCAGTCCTCCAGGCTGTGTGGAGACAGGAAGCAGATTCCAGGATGTGCCACAATAAAGCCCTCTGGCTCCTGGGGCACTGGGGGCACGCTGAGGTCACTTCCTGCTGCGTCCGGCGTGTCACATCCTGTCCAGCTACTGTATGTTGTCATAGGGTCGTTAACGTCTGATGAAGTCAGCCCCTTGTTCTACAGCGTCATTTAAATTGTTTGCCAACTGTAAGCTGGGCAGTTTGCCACTGTGTCAGGACATTTCTTAGTCGTTTCTAGTTTAACCAACCAGTCTTTCATGCTTATGTTCATGTCCAACATAATATACTGTTTCATCTCCATCTAAAAATAAAAATATATATTTATAAGGCTCTTTTTCATCAAAGTTACGAAAAGCTTATTTGCTAAACCAACAGATACATTGATCTCGTTCCTGTGTTACTCCCTCTTTTTTCCCCTCAGTAGTTCTGAAATACATGAGCAGTGTGAGCAGGACTACGCCATTACGAACTTATTATTTAACAGGCTGTGTGATCTTCTTCTTTTTCCCCCCTTTCTGATTCTCCACTACATGCAGTTTGCTGAGGACTAGAACCTCATGTTCTTCTTCTCTGTTCCCCCTGGTAGTTCTCCAGTACATGCAGTTTCTGGAGGACTACTCACTCTTGGTCTTTTTCTCTTTTCCCCTGGTAGTTCTGCAGTACATGCAGTTTGTGGAGGACTACTCCGAGCCGCAGCCCTCCGTGTTCTACCAGACACCACAGAGCGAGAGCATCTACGAGCAGCGCAACAAGCGCTTCCAGGAAGTGTACGGCTTCAACGACTCCTTCAGCAGCACGGACTCTGTGCACGAGCCGCTGCCGCCGCCCGCCCTGCCGCCCAAACAGAGGCAGCTGGTGAGGACACACACACACACACACACACACACACATACAAAGTACACACACATACACACACACACACACAGTCACACACACATACAAAGTACACACACACACACACATTCACACACACACACACACATAGTAAACTCACACACCAACACCCATACATAGTACACACACACATACACACACACACACACATAGAATACCAGTCAAATGTTTGGACACACTTTCTCATTCTGGTGATGGATGGTATGGTATGGTAGGATGAATTTCTTGTACTAACCACTTTGTTTGAGGTGTTGGCCTGTTGGCTGTGGCACTGAAGATACAGACGTGTGTGTCGTAGGCATATGTCCTTTGAGGGCTCCTCTTTGTTGAAAAGTGAAGAATGTACCAATGTTTTAGGTTTTGTCCAAGCGTTGGAACTGCTCCTCACTCACCTGGCTAAGAGATTGATGTTGAGAAGAAATAAAACTGTCACATTGAGAAGATGTCCAACTCTAAAGCTACGTGCTTAGGGAGATGCCTCGGCGGTATGATGTAAGTTTGAGTTGGATGAGGGTTTGTAGGATTTGTAGTTTGAGGTGGATGCGGGTTTGTAGGATTTGTAGTTTCAGTTGGATGCGGGTTTGTAGGATTTGTAGTTTGAGGTGGATGCGGGTTTGTAGGATTTGTAGTTTGAGGTGGATGTGGGTTTGTAGGATTTGTAGTTTCAGTTGGATGCGAGTTTGTGGGGTTTGTAGTTTCAGTTGGATGCGAGTTTGTAGGATTTGTAGTTTCAGTTGGATGCGAGTTTGTGGGGTTTTTAGTTTCAGTTGGATGCGAGTTTGTGGGGTTTTTAGTTTCAGTTGGATGCGAGTTTGTGGGGTTTGTAGTTTCAGTTGGATGCGAGTTTGTGGGGTTTTTAGTTTCAGTTGGATGCGAGTTTGTGGGGTTTGTAGTTTCAGTTGGATGCGAGTTTGTGGGTTTTTTAGCTTGAGTTGGATGCGAGATCCCTGACAGGGAAAGAGTCTTTTTCTCTTTATCCGGCTTTCGTACTTCCCTCACATGTCTTTTCGTTGTCTCTCGCTCCTCTCTTTCTCTTTGACTCTCCGTCTCTCTCGTTCTATCTCTTTCTCACACACACACACACACACACACCCTCTTTCTCGTTCTGTCACCTTGTATCTTTCTCTCTCTCCCTCCCCTGCTCTCCTCTGCCTGGCAGGGAGGAGAAGATACCATCCCCTCCACTGATTTTAATCTGTCCCGTGTCGGCATGAGACAGCCTGCCGTTCGATACGGAGGCCAGGAGAGAACAGGAAGCGGCCTGGGTGTCAGGGCACAGCTCATTGGCTGATTCCCCTGTCAGACAGAGTAGAATAGTTCAACTGTGGTCTCTGATTGGTCATTTTGAAGCCAAAGGTCCACCCACTGATGTCTTAAAATGGTGTTACATTTGTTTTACGCACCTCTGAGCAAAATCTGTCTCAGGAGTCAGGACACAGCCTTAAAGGATGTTCGATTGTGATGACACACTTGAACGTGAAAAGGGTCTGTTGTGTACTGTTGTGTGAAAAGGGTCTGTTGTGTACTGTTGTGTGAAAAGGGTCTGTTGTGTACTGTTGTGTACTGTTGTGTGAAAAGGGTCTGTTGTGTACTGTTGTGTGAAAAGGGTCTGTTGTGTACTGTTGTGTGAAAAGGGTCTGTTGTGTACTGTGTGTTTCTCAGGAGTAGAAGGGAGGACGTCTTTTTGTTTGTCATCCCACTGCCACTGTAAGCTATGGTTCCTCCTTGGCCACAGCACCAAACACAGCCGTTTAGCGCCCTGTGGAGTCTTACCCTCTTAAATGACAGATTTGGGTATTTGGTCAGAGTGACCATCGTGTTCCTGACTCACGGGACGGATTAGGATTAGGACTAGGATTAGGATTAGGATTAGGATTAGGACTAGGATTAGGATTAGGACTAGGACAGGCAACAGAGCACGGACCAGGGATTTAGGATTGGTCACCGTCCCCGCCGGAAATCAAAGTCCAAAAGTTGTTTATGTCGTTGCTCTTGACGACTTGCCAGTAAGGGGCTGATGGTCGGCCATCTTGGTGAGCTGTTATTTCCATTCTGCCTTTATGTTCTACTGCTTCTACATCTACGCTGTGGCCACTGGTTATAGCTAGCCTGTAGTGAGCCCTCCCAGCATGAGAGAGACAGAGAGACAGAGAGACAGAGAGACAGAGAGACAGAGAGACAGAGAGACAGAGAGAGAGAGAGAGAGAGAAAGAAACGGATAGAGACAGAGGTGGTTATCCCTGGTTTCTATCTGCTGCAGGTTGTTTAAAACTACCCAAGTCGGTATATTTAGTTCCTCATTCTGTGTGTGTGTGTGTGTGTGTGTGTGTGTGTGTGTGTGTGTGTGTGTGTGTGTGTGTGTGTGTGTGTGTGTGTGTGTGTGTGTGTGTGTGTGTGTGTGTGTGTGTGTGTGTGTGTGTGTGTGTGTGTGTGTGTGTGTGTGTGTGTGTGTGTGTGTGTGTGTGTGTGTGTGTGTGTGTGTGTGTGGTTTACACATGAGTGTGTTTACAGACACGCAACCGGACAGCTTTGCGTGCGTGTCTGACTCGTGTGTTTAAACACGTAAATGTCTTGAGTGTGTGTGTGTATGTCTCAGTGTCTCACCTGCTTGCGTGACTGTGTGTAAGCGTGTATATGTGTCGTGTGTGTGTGTGTGTCAGGCTGCCTTGCGTGACTGTGTGTCAGGCTGCCTTGCGTGACTGTGTGTAAGCCTGCAGGTGTGTGTGTGTGTGTGCTCTGAGAGGCCCCCCTCTCTTTCCAGCAGCGTAGCCCTAATCTAAGGTCCCTGCTCTGGTCTTGATGAAGTCGCAGCCCTGGTGCTGTAAGCCAGTCGGCCTGGTCCTCCCCCTCTTCCTCTGTAAGCCAGTCGGCCTGCTCCTCCTCCTCTTCCTCTGTAAACCAGTCGGCCCGCTCCTCCTTCTCTTCCTCTGTAAGCCCCCGTGTCACAGACTTACACGCTCCGACCCCCCCTCCATCATCCCTACACGGAGCTTTGGCTGCGGGGCCCGTCGGGTGGGATCAGGAACGCAGCGGGGGAGTGTTGGGAAATCATATAGTCCTTTAGGTAAAGCTCCTCAGTGGCCTGATTTCTCTCCTAAACCACTGCCTCTATGACACACACACACACACACACACACACACACACACATCTGATCCGGATTGGCCTCAAAATTAGTCTGTTGGCTCTATGGAAAGGTCACACACACACACACACCAGTCTCTCTGTTTAGTGACCTCATAACCCTTTGCTTCTATTCAATATTGCCCTTTGACCTCCGCAACATATGTCCCTGGATTATTTCTGCTTTTGTTAGAGCCCCGTTGACTTTGAGTGGCGGCTGATCTTCTTTGGAGTTGACACTTAATCACCTCCGTGTTATAATAAGTGGTGGTGTTTCCTTAATCCGCTCCCAGTTTTTACTGTGAATTATTTCTGCCTGTCTGTGTGTAGTCACCTCCTATCTCTGTCCGACTGTGAGCTTGACTCTGCTCTCTCTCTTCTCTCTCTCTCTCTCTCTCCATCCAGCGTTCCGTCTTTCTCTTTCTCTCTTTCTTTCTTTTCTCTGGCTTTTTTTCTACGCTAGTCTTTGTTCTTTATGTTTTTCTCTTTCGGGTCTACCTCTTTCTTCTGTCTCCACCTTTGCCCTCTCTCTCTCTCTCTCTCTTTCTCTCTGTCTCTCTCTCTCTCTCTCTCTCTCTCTCTCTCTCTGTCTCTCTCTCTCTCATTTTCTCTTTACGATCTCTTTTGGTCTTTCTCTCTCCTCTTTCCTTGTCTTTCTCTCGCTCTGTTGTTTCTGTCACCTCTTTCTCTGCTCTCGTTTCTTGATATCATCTGCTCGGTTTTAATCAACTGTCTTTATCTTTTCTCTTTTTCCCTCTCCCCCTTTTTTCTCCCTTTTTTAACGCCCTTCCCACCTTCCTCTTTTCTTTTTCCCGCCCTCTTTTTCCCCTTCTGCTCCTTTTTAGGCCTCCCACTCTTCATCCCCTTCTTCTTCCTCCTCCTCTTCTCTCTCCTGCCACCTCCTGCCCTCCGTCTCCATGGCGATGGAGGAGGCGGGCTCTGGGCTGAGCCTCAGCATGTCCGTCTCTAACTCTTACCTGATTGGCCAGGCGTCTCTGACCACGCCCACGGTGAGTTGGGGGGGGGGGGGGGGGGGGGGGGGGGGGGGGGGGGGGGGGGGGGGGGGGGGGGGGGGGGGGGACCGGGCCAGCTGCCTGCCTGCCTGTCGTTCGTGTTCCATTCCTCGTCGCTTGGTTCCCCTGGCTGGGTCCAGTGTGTCGTGGGGGCGTGGGGGCGTGTTTCTCATTTTGACGTCGCGTGTGATTTGCTTTGATGGCGTGACGTGTTGCTGTGGTGTCTCATTTTTGTTTGTCGTTTGCTGTGTTAGAGTCTACGATAACTGTGTGTGTGTGTGTGTGTGTGTGTGTGTGTGTGTGTGTGTGTGTGTGTGTGTGTGTGTGTCACCAGGTACTCAACAGAGCGTCAGGTTTAAATTAGTTATTGTAGCTTTATGTTTGCTGTTTAAATAGGAGCAGTTCAGTCCGCGGGCGGGCAGGCGGGCGGGCGGGCGGGCGGGGGGGCAGCCAGACTCTCTGACACAGATCCATCGCCCCTGCCCACCCCCCGCTCTCCGTCTCACCCCCCTCCATACTCTTTATTCCTATTCCCTCCTCCTTTCTATCCCTCCATCCATCCTATCTCCCTCTACCAATCCCTGTTGTTTCTTTCTTTATATGTGTCTTTGTTCTCTTCTCTCCTCCACCCTCCCTCCCTCCTTCCTTCTATCCCTCCTTCTCTGTCTGTAATACATCACACACACACACACACACATCCCTCCCTCGTCAACAGTGTGTGCCAGAGGAATGTTCACATTCCTGAGATCCTAGGGGCGTGATGTTTTTTGGGGGGGTGTCATGGGAGAAGGGAGGGATGAAGAAGAGGAGGAAGTGTGCTGACTTGGAAAGAGAAAGGACATATTCTGTCCTTCATTTTGAATCCAGTCTCCGTGTGTTTGTGTGTATGTTAATGTGTGGGTGTGTGTTTTTTATGTGTCTTTGCATGTGTGTGTGTCTGTCTGTGAGGCTATAAGGCTACTGTCAGCAGAGAGAAGGATGAAGCATTTTCAAATAAAGTGTGTTGTCTCGTGTGTGTGTGCGTGCGTGCGTGTGTGTGTGTGTGTGTGTGTGTGTGTGTGTGCGTGCTGGTATGAAGGACGTGTTACAGCAGGTTCCCTAAGCTAAGCCGCTGTCTCCTCCTCCTCAGACTGATAGGCATTTACAAACCTGGGCTTCCTGACCACGCACACGCACACGCACACACACACACACATGGAAATACTCTCGCATACACTCGTACGTGTACACTGACCCAAAAAAGAGAACTGCATCCAGACACACACATTCTTAAGCCCCCCCCCCCCCCAGACAGATGAAACATTGCACACACAGAAAGCCACAACAGAAGCTCATGAACTGTTATGCGTCCAACATTTCCACCACTGCTTGCAATCGTTGTTGTGTAACCTTTTACCTCAGCGGATAAAAAGGTGTTCCTGTTACCGTGGGTAACAGGCGTGTTGTATGTTTGGGTGTGTGTGTGTGTTCGCAGTGTGTTGCCACGGCACCCCGTCGTCTGTTGATAAGGGGCCGTCAGATTAACAGTTCTTCACTCTTCTGTGTTTCCTGCTTCTTCTTTTTGTTTCTTCATCACGTCTGTCTTTCTCCCCACCTTTTAACCCTGTCCCTATTTCCTTCTTCCTGCCTTTTTCTTCTTCTTTTTCTTCTTCTTCTTCATCTTCTTCTTCTTCTTCTCACTAATCACAGAGCTTGGACCATGTTGCCTTGACCAATGCCACCATTCTGGATGGCGGCGGGGGCGGGCCTGACGGTTCCCTGGCTGGCTCATTGGGCTCTGTGGCTGTCTGTCTTCCTTCCGAGTCGTCTTTCACTGACTCTCTCCATACCTCAGCGGTGAGCAGACAGACAGACAGACAGACAGACAGACAGACAGACAGACAGACAGACAGACAGACAGACAGACAGACAGACAGACAGACAGACAGACAGACGAGCCATCATGCAGATAGACGAACTGACATTGTTGGCAGACAGACAGACAGACATGGTTGGCAGATAGACAGACATTGTTGGCAGACAGACAGACAGACAGACGAGCCATCATGCAGATAGACAAACTGACATTGTTGGCAGGCAGACAGACAGACAGACAGACAGACAGACAGACAGACATGGTTGGCAGACAGACAGACATGGTTGGCAGACAGACAGACATGGTTGGCAGACAGACAGACATTGTTGACAGACAGACAGACAGACAGAGAGAGAGACAGACAGACAGACAGAACGTATTTAGTCTTCCTAGCCATTTGAACTGGTAATGTAAGACCTATCCGTCAACCGGCCTTTTAGATTAGAGCAAGGGGACTATGACATCTAGTCCAGCAACTGTACTGTTAGGGAAAGATACTGTTGTACTGGGACAACTACTGTTCTACTGTTTTGGGAAGTTTCTGTTGTAATGTTAAGGGGATGTGCTAGGTACAGTTACTGACGTACTATTGTACTGTTTGAGACAGGTACTGTTGTACTGTTAAAGGGGTGTGTGTTAGCTCCGATGACGGGGGAGTTCCAGTAGCTGTGGAGTCAAAGCTCAGCTCCTAATGGGTATTTTTCTATTTGCTGTTCTCTGTTTCAACCCTGCACTCTCTCTCAGATCTCTAACGAACGATACACAACAGCACCGCCCCGTGGCCGTTTGACTGTACTGCACCACAAGTCCACCGTTACAGTAATATACAGTAGAAGAACTAACCAAACTGCACTCTATGACTACAACAACAGATCTCTGATCTGAGGCCAGTCCTAGCTCTGACTGCAGCCCCCATCCTCCCTCCCCCTCTCCAAACACTCCTCTTTTACGCCTGGTTTGTGTCCCTCCTCTCTTCCCGTAGAGCGAGTGTGCGAACGACGAGGGCGGGGAGGGGGAGTACGTCAACCTGTACTCGTCCAGCCAAGCCAATGGGGAGCTGCCGCTCGCCCTCAGAGTAAGTAGCCGACCAATCCCCCCACCACCTCCGCGGGGGTCAAAGGTCATGGGTCGTCTCCATCTCGGAACAGCCCCACCACCACCGGGGCCCACCACCCTGCCCACCACCCTGCCCGCTCCTGTCAATTCAGAATGTGTGAATTGATTTCTAACTCTATTCATGAATTGACAAAGGAAGGAGAGCTTGTTTGAATGCGGGGGTTTGGGGCACGATAGTTATGCTATGTTGATTAACGGACTAACTGACATGGTTTAAATGGTGGGAGAGGTCAAGGGTTAGTTGTTTAGGGGCACGCTAGTATGATGTGCTGGTGAACTGATTGACTAGCGGATTAACTGACATGGTTTAATTGGTGTAGAGGTTAATATACTAACATGCTAGTCTCTCCGTGTGGTGGTGAACTGGTTACGGACTAACTGAAATGGTTTAACTGGTGTAGAGGTTATTATGTTAGCATGCTAGTCTCTCTATGTGGTGTTGAACTGGTTAACTAACTGGCTAACATGGGTTAATTGGTGTAGAGGTGATTATGATAGCGTGCTAGTCTCTCTATGTGGTGTTGAACTGGTTAACTAGCTGGCTAACATGGGTTAATTGGTGCAGAGTTGATTAAGCTAGCATGCTAGTCTCTCTATGTGGTGGTGAACTGGTTAACTAACTGGCTAACATGGGTTGCCTGCTACTCCATTGACATATGTACATCCTAACTAAGGAGTCTGTCTGGTGGTCCTTCATGGGTTGGTCTGCAGACATGCTGCTCTCTACTTACTGACTGACTGACTGAATGACGTCTGAGTGTGTGATTTTCAGGCTAAGGGTTGGTGGCTGGCAGACTGACTGACTGACTGACCAACTAGCTTCAGTGTGAATTGCTTGATAACTGTGTGTGACATTCTGACTGATTGACTGACTGACTGGCTTTATAACTGCTAGCTAGCTGACTGTTTGTGACATTCTGACTGACTGGCTGACTGACCCGCTAGCTCTATGTGAATGACTGGATAACTGTTTGTGACATTCTGGCTGACTGGCTGACTGACTGTCTCTGGCATCTATGCCCAGCCTAACCTAATCCCCGGCATGGCAAACTGGATTGACACACTGCTCTAAAGGGATTTAATGTGGTTCAGTGCTTTTCAATTTTCCAATAACATACTCCATAAAACCTCCTGTGTGTGTGTGTGTGTGTGTGTGTGTGTGTGTGTGTGTGTGTGTGTGTGTGTGTGTGTGTGCGTGCGTGCGTGCGCGCGCGCGTGCGTGCGCGCGCGCCTTGTGAGACTTTGGGCTGGTGGTTCCATTGCTGGGGTTCTGACTGTGTGACTGGGTCATCTCTCCATTCACTGACAGACAACGTGGTTCTGTATAACCGTCGGCTACAAAGTCTTTCTTACAATAGGAACATTAACAGAACATATCCGTAGACAAATGAGAGTAAACTGCAACACTAGCCAGACAGACAGACACTTTTTCTTCATTGATTTCCATAATAGTCTTCCTTAACCTGACATGTCCTGACGAGTAAAGCATGTCTCAGGACTGCAGTATATTTGAGTCTATCCACACACTACACTAATGCCGTGTGACCTGGCACCAGGTACTATTGTGCATGAGCCCACTGTGCCCAGGGCCCACCTCTTCCTCTGCTCGTGCGGCTTACATGTCCGTCATCATCTCAGCCCTCACAGCATGGACGGTCCATACCACCGTGAGGTTTTAAACTGCCCGTGACCGAGCGATGACCTGGAAGCAGTGCGTTAAACAACCCTCTCTTCCTGTAACCAGGAGCCAATCGCCGCGGACGACGTCGTACTCCAGGACTCCGCCCTTCAGAAGCCGTCCTCCAATGGCAAAGAGGCTCTTAGCAAGGAGAGGTAAGGAGGGATCCAATGACAGATCATGTTTCGTGATGTGTAGACATTTGATCTGTCTCTTTTGTGGCGGCCGGCGCTGCAGACAGGGTAGGAGACACAGATATCAAGATATGGACAGGATATGTGTATTTATCGAAACAGAGAGACAGTTATGTATCTACGACTCAATAATGCTAAGCAAAGGCTCGATAATACTATGTGCTCTTGTTGCTATGGTTTCCTAAGGTCAAAGAAAATTGAATTTCACTGCTCCAGCAAATGACATGTGTTTGCTTTGTCGGGTTTCTGAGCGGGGAATGTACAGCTAAATGTCAATTTTGAGTGAGCGAGGACATTATGGCTCTGAAAAAGGTACAATGATTTGTTTAATTAAAAGGACTATGGTTTAGATACTGTTAGTAGTTTATGTTTGGTGTTTGAGGGTAGTTTAGATGGAGCTAATGGTTAAGGTTTATCAAAATAAGACTGTGTAGTCTTAAAGAAATTGATGGTTTCTGTTTTGTGTAAGAGGACTGTACAGTATAGATGAAGTTAATCGTTTAGATTTAGATGAATACGTTTAGATTGAGTTAATGTTGTAAGTGAAGTGCTTGAGGAGGACACTATAGTTGAAGATGATAAAAGCCGGATATGTTTCTTAGGTTATGAGGACAGTTAAGATGGTTTTATAGTTCATATTTTTGGTTTAGTGGTTGAGTGCAGTCCTGAAAAGGTTGATGGATAACGTTTAACATCACTAGGTTATATAGTTTGGATGCAGTTAATAGATCACAATTTGATGGAGTTCAAAGGTCATGTTAAAGATGCAATTTTAGGGCATGTAGACTGTTTTGAGGTCAAGTGCTGTATCGTTTTGAAAGCATTCTGAAAGCATCTCCGTGCGTTCGTCTCCAGGAGGCAGAAGTCGACGGAGTCGGCGGGGAGCGAGGATGAGGAGGTGGACGAGCTCTCGCTCATAGACCACAAAGAGATCATCAGCCGCCTCACCCTGAAACTGGAGGTAAACTAACCACAGTAGCACACGCGTCTAAGTATTATAATAATAATAATAATAATAGCACATTTTATACAGCGCCGATTTTTCTAAATCACACAGCTGCTTCACATTGTAAACAAGCGGTAAACGCGACAACAGACCATGACACACAGACAACAAGACGGACAACAAGAACAGAATATCAGATGAGGGGATGAACAGGATGTTTCATATATTCAATAAAATTGTATTTAGTTATTAAGGGTAGGCCAGAGTGAAAAGATGGGTTTTGAGGCAGGATTGAAAGATTGATGTTGAGTTAGAGTTGTTAAGTAGCAGGAGAAGAGAGGCCCATTCTTTGGGTGCTGCCCTAGAGAATGCTTGATATCTACCAGTGATATGTGACAGGAACTTTGTAATCATAATAACGTTTAAAACCTTAGGGATAACAATTTCTCAGTCATACCACGTGGGGTGGATTCTGTTATCATAATAATACCAACACTGGCATATCTAGATACTAGTCATACTATGTCTGGGGTGGATTCTGTTATTGTAATAATACCAACACTCTTGAGTTATTTATCTCTTAGTCATAATCTGTCTGGGGTGGATTCTGTTATTGTAATAATACCAACACTCTGAGACAACTAGATACTAGTCATACCCTGTCTGGGTTGGAGACTGCTCTAATGTTGTCGTAATATTAAACTCTCATTGGTATATCTACTGATGACTAAGCTTCCTGGTGGAAGGACTGAGTATTGCTGCCCCCTGCTGTCCATAGTGAGGAACTACGCTCTGCTGTGTTCCCTCCTAATTCTCTTTCTCTTTTTTTCTCCTGTTTGGTGCAGTCTGACAGACGTGTGTGTGTGTGTGTGTGTGTGTGTGATAATGTGTGAAAATGCTGCTCCATTTTGCAAGGTCAGAGGAATAGAGAGAGAGAGAGAGAGAGAGAGAGAGAGAGAGAGAGAGAGAGAGAGAGAGAGAGAGAGAGAGAGATGTGGAGGAAGGGTGGGATATTAAACAATGGTAGTTCCAACAGCAAAGGACTGCTTCAGCAGCAGAACAGAAACCCGAATGGGGTGGGGAGGGTCTCTGCTGTTGCCGTCTACCTTTCTCTTTGCTCCCTCTCTTTCTTTGCCTTCTTTCTTCCATCTTCTTTCTTCCTCTCTTTCCCTTTTTCACCACTCTCTCTCTTTCTGTCTTTTCTTCCTCTTCATCAATCTCCTCTTCCCCCTTTTTCTTCTTTATCACTCTCTCTCTTTCTCTTTTTTCTTCCTCTTTGTTACACTATCTCCCTTTTTTCTTCCTCTTTGTTTCCCCTGTCTCTGTCTGCCTCCCTAGTGATCATGTACCGCTTTCTTTCTGTTTCTCTCTGTATCCCTCCATCTTTGGAGCCGGTCCAGTGGAGAGAGCTGGGAGGAGTTGGGAGCCAATCAGAGAGAAGAGCTGCATTTTGGGCTGGACTGCAACAATCCTGCTTTAATCCTCTAATCCATTCTCGCTAACACGCTCTCTCTCTCTCGCTCTCCCCTCTCTCCCCCTCTCTCTCTGTCTCCGTCTACCTCATCTCTCCGTCTCTCTCTTTCTCCCCCTCTCTCTCCGTCTCTCTCTTTCTCCCCCTCTCTCTCTCTGTCTCTCAGAATGACGACGGTCCTGATGTAAGAGCTGGCTCGGGAGACATTCTGTTAGTTCACGCCACGGAAACGGACCGCAAAGGTACGTAGAGACACACACTTACATCTACTTTACGGCATGACACACACACACACACACACACACTCACACACACACACACTCACACACACACACACTCTCACACAGACACACTGTTAGGCTGACACAGCCTACAGACACGCACATTACCTCTACTGTACAGCACGACACACACACACACACACACACACACACACACACACGGCCCATGTACAAACAAACATACAAGCACACACACACCCTCCCTGGCGTGTTACTGTACCGTTCCAGCAGCATGTGTTTGTGTAGCAGGTGTACATACATACATACGCGTTGCATGTTAGCGACACGTGTGTTGTACAGCATGTGACGTTAGCTTGACTAGAGGTGTGTTAGCTTGGATCAGTCTGGTTAGTGGTGTGATTCACCTGAGGTTCAATAACCACTGTCTAAATTAGAGTTGTTTCCCTCATTTGTCATGCTGTACTTTCTGCCTGTGTGTTCCGGTGTGTGTGTGTGTGTGTGTGTGACCGGTGAGCTGGGATGTCGTCCGTGAACGACGAGTCTGACGTGTGCTCTTCTTCCCCCTCTTCCTCCAGATCTGGTGTTGTACTGTGAAGCCTTCCTCACCACCTACAGGACCTTTATAAGCCCAGAGGACCTTATCAAGAAGCTACACTACAGATATCCTTTAAACGTCAGAGAAACCCATCCCACCCTCCAACGTCTCAAACGGCCTGATGCTGACTGTCACCATGGCTGTGCTCAGGACATCCATGACGCCATGGAACGTACTTCGACTTTCTCTGTTTTTAGATCCATGCCCCGCTGTGTCACAAGCGGATGTTTACTCCCAAGTTGATGCTGATCGATCAAACCTTTCAGCGGGGGACAGAGG